>OMKN01068690.1:0-13903 GCA_900302345.1 Melanonus zugmayeri
CAAAAAAATTTAATGAAATTCCACAATGACAAAAGCTGCCAAAAAAAGGATCTTAATTGGGGCTGCAACACGTTCAATTTGAGTGCTGCTTTCAACAGGTCATTTGAAAGCAACATTGAGAGTCGAAAACAGTCACTGAGTCACATTGTCTGGATTCTATTGCCTTGTCATCTTTATATTGCCTTGTCAATGTATTGGTCATTGTGATAGTATGATCTATTTAACTTTATTCTTCCACCCTGTTCCATTGGATCGGCTCCACAGGCCCAGACAAGCCCTGACTGGATCTGGATGTTCAGTTGTTCAGTACTGATAAGAACGTGCACATCTTAATAGTTCCAAACACAGAATTGGCGCTATTGGGGAAATGGCCTACTTGGTTTTGCTCTTGTGGAGGTTTCATATCATACATAGTTTAAGAAAACCTGTGCTAAGTTGTCATATAGGTCTGTGTTTGTTGTCTATGAGCCAGACCACACAATCTGTTAGGCAAATGAGGCACTGTTTTTCAAAATGTCCCCTATCAAAAACATATGCATTTATGTATGCATTAATTTTTTGGCATTTGTGTGTGTATGTGTCTGTGTGTATGCATCTGTGTATGTGTGTGTGTGTCTGTATATGTCTGCATGTGTACATATAAGCATGGCTGTGTGTGTGTGTGTGTGTGTGTGTGTGTGCATGCCTGCACAGTGCATATGTGTGTGTGTGCATGTGTGCATGTGTGCATGTGTGCGTGTGCATGCACACGGGCACTGCGCACAGACATTTGCATACAGAGTACAACAGGATATCATGAGACCGTCCGTGGCAGTGAGGCAGCTTTTGGCACAGGCGTCACTTCTAGTAAGTGAGCGTGTTGTGTTGCTGCGCAGCGTGTGAAACCTCAACCCTGAGAACACACAGGCTCTGCAGGACTCAGGTAGACACAGAGATGGAGAGAGAGAGAGAGAGAGAGAGAGAGAGAGATCAGGTCTGGCTGTAGAAGCAGGCAGGGAGGCATTGATGGTGGTGGAGGGGGGAGAATAGAGACGGAAGATCATCATGGAAGTGCTGGCTGAGGGCTAATATTTGTGACAGTCCCCTGAAATGCTTTCTCGAGAACAGGTTTCGACACATTCCAGCATGATTCCAGATAATGCAATTTTATATTAAATTAAAAAAGAATAAGAAAGAAGAGTTCCAGAACAAGAAACCTGAAGTTTAACCTTCATCAAACCCATAGTGTTAATCGGTAAGCTTGTTTCCTATTGAGGGTACAGCATTTTTACGATCCATTCCTGATAGCAAGCTGGTCTGCCATCACATTAGCTTCAAATAGGAATGCAAACACAGCCGAGTAGATAAGTCCAATGCATTCACATAAGCTTGTTCTAATGCATGCCGATATGTTTTGCTACTATTCCTTATCAATACACATGAAGCTCCAGACATGATCGCCTTGAGTAACAATTTGGAGAGTGTGTGTTCATACACTGACATGTGATGATGCCAAACTGATGCATGCAACATCTTCCACTTCATGCAATATCACTTCCACTTGTTCATTGTACATTGTATCACCATGCAATGCAACAGCCAAACACTGAAACTCACAAGGACAACCTCCTTGTCCGTGAACTATAGTAAAGATGAATAAAGCAATGCACAAACCAAACACATATTGTGCTCTGATCACATGATATATTCACAAGAAGAAGAAAGAACAGAATTGGTAAATACACATGGTTCAAGGAAAAGAAAAGACCTCAGAAAACAGTCCTTCCTGTAGGTAGACAAACCAGAATGGGGAGGGGAATTCTTTTACTCATGCGCGTCAGCCAGCACAGGTGTCACGAACTGCAGCGTCAGGTCAAGGAGGAAACTAGAAACAAGAAGTTCCTCTTTCATTCGACTCCCCATAATCTAACAGACACACGTGGGGGACTGTGCTTGACAGACACTCTAACCGCTTAGGGCTGCGTTTCCCGATACCGGCATACCTTGAGTTTTCGCGATGTCCGTCACCGATTGGCTACGCGGACGCGCGCACAAAACGTTTCCTGCCGCGTAGCCAATCGGTGACGGACATCGCGAAAACTCAAGGTATGCCGGTATCGGGAAACGCAGCCTAGCTCAGTTGGTTAGAGTGTGGTGCTAGTGACACCCAGGTTGCTGGTTTGATCCCTGTACAGACCATGTGTGAATTTGTTATTCTGACAAATATCTTACTGTAAGTCACCTTGTGATAAACATGTCTGCTAAATGTAATGTAAAATGTGATGCTATATAAAGAACATATAAGAACAACAACACTAAAAGATAGGACAGGGGAGTAATTCTATCCAAGCTAGCTCAGCAAGCAGTACCCTGAAGCTATTTGCAGTCCTCAGTTTGTTTAATGTGGAGTTACATCAGTTTAACAGTTAGGGATGAATCGTTAAATCAGTTTAACAGGTAAAATGGATTTAAATCAAGTAAGATGGTGATAAATCTACATTCTTATAATGGATGGCTAGATGTCTGGCCACCTCATCACTGACATTGTTTTGGTCGACTAAAATAGGTGACGTGATGTTGGCCAAGGTTACCCTTATGTCTGATTCACACCAGGAGCTATACAAGCACCTGCCAATCAACTGCCTCAACCAATCAGCTTCAAGCGCTTCAACCTTCCTCACATTAACGTCTGGTAGAATCTTAAATTGCCTACTTGATTTACTTCACTGAATCAAGCCAAATCGGCCAGAGAAAGCCTTACCTGTCTGAGGTTGTTATAGATGTTAAGGTTTTTGCAAGCGGCCTCCATGATGTTGATCAGCTTATGGACGACAGCCACTTTCCCCTGCACCACTGCTATATGGAGAGGTCTGCAATGGACACACACACACACACACACATATATGCACAGAAATCAAATTATATCAAATATTATGAACAGTTTTTTGAATAATATATTATCAAATGATAATGAAAGCTCCTCTACTAATGAATAAGTCATTGACAAGCAAATGGACAGTGTGTGTGTGTGTGTTGAACCCTGTTAAAGGCAATAGCTTGTGTGCATATGCATGCACACATGCATGCATATGCATGCATGCATGTGTGTGTGTGTGTGTGTGTGTATGTGTGTGTGTGTGTGTGTGTGTGTGTGTGTGTGTCTGTTAAAGGCAGTAGCTTCCAGTAAGAGCTTGTCTGCTACTTCCTGTTGGCAATGGCAACATTCTCTCTCTCAGAGAGAAAGAGCCGTAAAATATGCTAACCATCTCATCATTAAACACTATGGTTTCTGAGGGGGTTTCTACGCAACAACGGATAATTCAAAAACGAAAAAAATGACATGCAGGAAGCAGCAGAGTACAGTTTCTACAGAATAACAAATTACCCAAAATTTGTGGTCAGGAAAAGAAAATGTACTGTTGATTGAATACTGTTGATTCTGCAAAATAGAAACATTTCTACATAATCAATATACAGTATATATAACTAACAATGCAGTGTGTTTTACGGGCCTCTGGCTCAGTTAGCCAGTGCTCCATAATACACCAATACTCCCCTAATTACAAATAAAATAGTATATAATATAAACTATAAATATATAATATTAAATACAAATAAGCTGTAGGTTATCATCAAGGCATCTAGGTCTGCAATTAGGGTGACACTGTTAAATATGTATGTTGCATTGGAGATCCCTATGTCTGTCTGTCTGTCTAACAGACTTGGTTTCTCTTGCATGGGGGGAGAGCAGAGAATGCCCTCTTGAACTTTACCTCTGGCCCTGACCTGGAGCTAATCACGATGAAGCCATCCCTCAGTAGTCCTCCTGACGCAAGTGTGGGCCAAAAATGCTAAATATATATGTGTGCTTGTGTGTGCTTGCCGGATGTTGGGAGGTTTCCACGGTAATAGATTACATGTGAAGTACGGTTGAGTTGTACTGACACCACTGTGAAAAGCAGAATTCACAAGCTTTCATCAGCTGCTGACTGTTCCAGTAAGTGAGTGACAAACCACTATAACCAGCATTTTCTGTTATTCTTCCACATATTACTATAGCCTCATTCCCCTTACTAAGTACAAGTGTCTTGAGGATAGCTTTACAGGCTGAAACAATTGCACCATTTTGGGGCTTGAGTTAAGAAGATGTGTTCTTTGGTTTTGTGTAACATGGGGAGGACAGAATGAAGGCAGTTTGAAGTATGTGTGAAACAGCCCAGATTAATAGGATCTGGACTATTCTTATTAGTATTTCTTTAAATTAATGTGAAAGGTTCAGTCTAATCCATAAGTTAGTGAGTGTTTAACTGACTGACTGGCTGGTTGACTAACTGACTGACTGACTGACTGACTGACTAACTGACTGACAGGCTGACTGACAGCTGACTGGCTGATTCGCAGACTGGCTGACTGACTAACTGACTGATTGGCCAACCGACTGACTGGCTGATTGACTGCTTACAAGCTATGTCATCTAAGCACTGTGTGTGTGTGTGTGTTCTTTCTTTCTTTCTTTCTTTCAAGATAAAAGCAAAATCTTTACATGTCTCTCACTTTCTCTCAACATGAAACTGTTCTGTCTCTAGTTCCTGGAAGAAGGCGTGAGGCCAAGAGTATAGTACTCTTGAGGGAGTACTCATTGTACTCTAGTCAGTACTTGCAGCACATAGAAAGACCAAGAGAGAGGGAGGGAGAGAGAGAGAGAGAGAGAGAGACAGTAAAACATTTACCAGACACATTAAGTCAAATCAAATAGAAATCACAAACCAAGAATAATATATATATATAAAATATCACTATTGAGAAAATGAAATTAGACACATTATGAGGTTTGAATGTTAACACAGATATTACAGACCAGCAGTACAAACTCAGTAATGCCATAGACAGATAGAACTGCATAAACTGGCAAGAAATGAATATCACTCATGTCAGAGAAAAGAAAGAAAAAATGTGAATAGGCTCAAAACAAATGCCTTGTTAAAACATGCTAAATAATCTATGTTGCTTATCATGTCTATGCTTATCTTTGTTCTTTCTTAATATATTTAGGCCTATTCCTAATATTAGTAGTTGTTACCCAAGCGTGAGAGAGCAAGAGAGAGAAAGGGAGACAGATAGAGAAAGGGAAGGAGATATATGTAGAGGGCTAAAGATAGAGAGGGAGAGAGAAAGACAGAGAGAGAGGGAGGGAAAGAGATATACAAAGAGAGAGCGCTATAGCGATAGAGAGGGAGATAGAGAGAGGGAGAGAGAGATAGAGAGAGGGAAACAGAAAGGGAGAGAGAGGGAAAAAGAGAGGGAGAGAGAGGGAAAGAGAGCTAGAGAGAGAGGGTTATGACAGCGGTTTGTATGCGGTAGGCCTATCCTGTCTGGTTACTGGTTCATTGAGGACCACCACAGTCATTGGTCATAGCGCCAAATGTTTCTCGTGGCTTGTGGTGCCGGTTGAAGGATTAGGCGGTGAGATGCATGAGAAGAATCAACCAAAGAGAAACCAAAGAAAAGCTACACTGCAGCTGAGTTTCCAAGAAACTAAAACCTATAGGCTTGTAGTTTTCTATTCTGATCACAAGGGTTAGGGTAAGACATGGGAGCGCACAAGAAGAGAGCGGTATCTTCTCTTTGATGCATCCAATGGCACCACGGTCAGAGTGTGTATTTATGTTAATTGTGTTTTTCAATTCGTTTTTTTATTAGTGTTTTTTTTTGGGAATGCTTCAATAATTTGTGTTTTTCTTGAATGAGTGTTTTTTGACTTAGGTCCAGTCTTATCCATGTGGGTTAGTGAGTGTGTGTGTGTGTGTACTAACTTATACACTGGTTCACAGACATCAAAGTGTTTAAATTATAGAGAGGGAGAGAAACAGAGAGGTAAAGGTAAAGGGAGGTGTGAGAGAAAAGGAGAAAGAACGCGAGAATGAAAGCTAAATGAGGAAGTCAAGAACGGATGTTTGGGTTTTTAGACCCATTCATTTAAAACAGCGAGATAGAAGTGACGAAAGAGAGAGAGAGCGAGAGACATGAGCATAAGAGAGAGACACCTGACAAAGACCACACTTTTATTTACAAGCTTGCAGGTTTTCCCGAAAAGGAAGCGCTGAGAACAGAAGACGAACATCCCATTGACGCAAGAGCAGCCACATGCACACACGCACACGCATACACACTCTAACTGCTACCCACATACACGCAGAGAGACAGCAAGTCTGAAAAAAAGGGGTGAGAATTTCTCTTTCTATGTCAACATAATGTTCAAGGCCACCGCAATAGGATAAGTAGGTACATGTGGTATACATTATTATGCATGAAGAGGCATCACCCAGCTTAGTTATGATCAAGTCAGCACATCGGTTTGCATTTAGCATTTAGCTATTTAGCATTTAGCACATTTTAGATACATGTAATTAATGAGCAGGAAGATCCTTGCTTTGTATTGATTTATTTTCATGTCTACTTCACTGTGCATTAATATAAGCATCTTTAAATGCTCCTCTGAATGTGTAATAATGTAAATGTTAAAACTGTAAATGTAGATTTCTAACACCATTTTATGCTGCCGATGAGTTTTGAGGGTCGTGATTTGCTTGACATTAGAAACCAAACATATTCCTGTTAAGTTATGTATTTCAACACTAGTAAATGGCAGCCATGACTTCATCCAGAGCACCGCCCTCCCTGGTCCGTTGTCATTAGGTACTACAATGTTATGGGACACACATGGTGCTTGCTGTATGCCCTCGGCATGACATGGATGCAAATGACACCGATATTGCATGAAAACACAACAGCGTGATCCAATTCCTGGATATGCAATGGCGTCGGTCATATCGCAGGTGCATTGATAGTATCAGCATGTCATCTGACTCAGTGTGTGTGCGTGTGTGTGTTTTTCAGTGCAAGGTGACCAAGCATGACGGTTAATCTTTTTGTTGATAGGGGTCTTGAGAAATATTCATTATCTTGTTCATTGCTTAAGGTTTCACATCCCCCACTGCAATCCAATCCTGTATGACTAAAGACCAAATTATACTTTAGCAGGATCCATTGATAGAGATATTATAAAACACACACACAACACACACACACACACATTTAGCCCCCACCGTGAATTGAACACATTCAAACAGCCAGTTGGCAGTAGTAAAACAGAAGACAAAGTTGACTAAATCAGGAAGTCCAAGAGAATGAATGATTGTGCTTCCTCTAGTCACTCGATCGGTCCTATGGATCAATGCTTGTGAAATATGTGTAGCAGTTTCATTATGAATGTGAAATGATGAACTTTAGTGTATCGAGTTAGTGACGCATGAAACTGAATATTAAAAACTGTACTTTTGGATGTAGCAAATTTTTCAATCTCCTGCTTGTGAAGTCATTTGAAACAACCCATAACTATTTACTTCACAACAAAAGACTTGGTATAAAAAGTTTGGGATAAAAAATGCTATTATGATAGTTCTCCTGATACACATATTTCTCACATATACTGAAAAAAATGGATTATTATTATTTTTGTAATCTAATAAATGTGCATTATGAACCATGTATTATGCCAATGATGAGATGAGTCTGTGTGTGTGTGTGTGTGTGTGTGAGTGTAGGCATTGCTGATTCATACAATATGATATGATTTGATTTTTATCAAATAAATAAAACATACGTGTCTCCATCCTCATCCTGGCGCATTGCCATGTCAACATTGGAGACCAGAGGTGGTACCCTTGGGGCAACAAGGACCGGGGTGAAGCAGTAGGGAGAGTACTTTGAGTGGGGGTGACCTGCTGGAAAGAGTGAGAGAGTGAGAGACAGAGAGCAGGAGAGAGAGAGAGAGATAGTGAAGAGAGAGAAGAGTAGAGAAGAGAAGAGAGCCATAAAGAAAGAAGGAAAAAATGATGTACATGTATATGTAACATATATATGTACATAGGCTCATGAGGAAACATAGGTGTGTGTGTGTGTGCGTGCGTGTATCTGTATTTATCAAGTCATATAGGCCTATCAGTTACGATCAACTATAAGTCACGTGATGTAACCTGTTAGGCCTACTGAGTACAGTAGATATTATGCCCCAGACAAGACATTTCATATATTAGGTTTGTTTCAGACAGACAGAACACAATTATATACACAATGAAGAATTCACTTTTTCAATGAGCTATTGAGCTATTGTGCATTTTTCACACAACTGTGCATCCATTCAGGTGTGTACATGTATGTTGGAGTGTGGTGGAGGGCAAAACGACTGGAGCTGACCCACTGAACTACATGTCAGCAAAGATGATGGAGACGGAAACCATATGAGAATGATGACTAATGAATGATGACTCTGACGTTTCAGACTGGTGAAAGATGCAGGATGTGACTGTACACGTGTGCATAACTATTATGAGTTTCCTCTTATTCCTGGCCCTCAGATCTAGCAGGCCTGTCTAGTAGGCTCCATCCACACCTATTGGTTCTACCAATAACAGCTGATTAATTCAGTAAAGAGGATGTTGCATAACATGTATTGGGTTGTCATAGCTTATACCTCTTGAGCTTCCAACCTCACTGGAAACAAAGCTTTGGCTTTCTCCCGTTGATTCCCTTTGTTCACATCATGTAAAGCCTGATTACCCATCAATTATTGTACTTTCAAAGGAATCATTGTTAAAGATCCGTAAAACAGAAAAGCGTGCATCAATGTTTTTGTTTTCTTTGTTTTCTTTGACCACGTCTATGTCTTATCTTGAAAACTTGATCTGTAACAACTGGTATATATGCGTGTATATATAGGTGCGTACCAGAGTGTGGATATTATCAAGATTTGGAACCACCCCACCTGTGCGAAAAATGACTCGCAGCACAAAGGACCGTGCGATATATAGATATAAAAAAAAAGATGAAGCACTTGAAGAAAATCCTTTTCCTAACTATTCATGTACCCGTCCGAAACTTGTATTGCTGCTTGCAGCTTTCTCAAGAACCGCTCACACAAACAACGTGACACTCGCATCACACTGCGGGCTCCTCAGCAACACCCGCCAAGTGTGAAGTCGATCCGATGCTTCTTGTCGGAGCGGTGGAGCGGGCGCACGGGATTGCGGGATATCTTGATCTTGAAGAGCACCCGAACCACCGTTTCAGGACCCTAGTTCTTCTTCGCTCGGTTTACTGGTACCTTACGCCACGATTACGCCATACTTTCTGTTCAAGTACTTCGTTTTAAAGGTTTATTACACTCAAATACTTTTTTCTGCCGGTTAGGTTTAGGGCGGGCTCCGAATGTAGTTGAAAACCCCCAAAGAGGCCAAAGAAGAAGCAGTTGGGGCGACCAATTAAATTAGTTAGGGGCGTGGCATATGCACATTTTCCCGGCGCTATCCTAGGATCTCGCCTGCGTAGTCCAATTTGTAGTCCTTTGTAGTCCAATTCGCTAAGTGGCGCTGATAGGGTTTTGAAACGGTGGGTCCTGAAACGGTGGTTAGGGTGCTCTCCGGCTCTGCAGATACACTACTCCACGAAGGACGCGTCTATGCTGCCTTCAAAACCTGCCTAGTGGGAGGCTCCTCAGCAGGACGCGTCTTTTGTAAATATTCGACTAACGTCATGTTAGCCGTTCGGAATCGGACTACACACGTGTACTTCTGGCGCTAGTAACGCACTACTAATAAATATGTCCCGTAGATCTCCAGAGCTCGCACTCCCTTGGGTCCTCAGCAATACACCCGCCAATTGTGAAGTTGATCGGATGAACGGTTGTCGAGAAAATCGAAGGACATAGGCCTACATACATACAGATATTCCTATAATTATAGTTGATATAAGGACAACGTGTGGCAACAAGCCTAATCTGAAACTAATCGGCTCTCAATGAGCTATTGAGATTAGGAAGCAAAAAAGGGGGAATATTGAACATCAAACTGAATTCATCATCACGGATAAAATGTATGATAGGCTATAATATAAAACGAAATATAATAGTGTTGTTGTGTCGGACACACATCGACATTGTTCTGTGTCTTGTAGGCTATTGTGTTTTTAACTTTGCACCTGGTCTGCATTTTTATTTTTTATTTTATTTAATTTGTTCTTTATCTTTAAGACTGCGCCAGTTTATTATGTCTACAACAACATCAACACCTACCGTAAGAGTTAAACGTGTGTGCATGGCGCGGCTGAAACCCATCTGGAAACGGTGCAGCCGGCGGCTCTACTCTTCTGTACTTGGGTGCTGCTGCTGCTGCTGCTGCTGCTGGCGGGTTAAAGTATTCCGGATGACTGTGCCTTTGCGTTGTGTCCGTGGTTTCTGTGAGGAATAATCGGTCTCCCGTGTCTGGCTGAACGCTGGGTTGTCTCAAAGTCTTTGCTTCAGAAGGATACGGACGTTTCCTCAAAGGCAGCCTAGACGGGCTTTTATCCAGCGCGGCGCGCCTGTCAACCGCGCACCGGTTGTTGCCGGTGTCCGTTAATAACGCAGTCTCTGACTCGTTCGCGGGTGTTCGTGGAGACAACAACGGAGGACGTGTATCCAGTTGCGCGGAGGAAATCGTTGACGCGTGTGCCTGGTGCTCCGCCACTCGCGCGCGCCGTAGAAGAGTACTACTTCCCGCGGATCCCGACGTCCCAGCTGGGACGCTATGGTCGCTTACGGTGGTCCTACTGTCGCGGTCCGCCGTCGCGGGGCGGCTGCTGCTGCTGATCCCGCGGTCTCGATTCGTGGTGCGCAGGTCCAGCGGTGTAGAGGCGACCGACCGGCAGGGATCGTTCATGATCATGAACCTCGGCATGAAACCAAGTAACCAAGTAATAATGACGCGCGTACAGGTGTGCGCCGAATCTCAAAGCTCAAAGATTAATTCGCATGGGGGAAATCCATCCCCTGACCCCGTGTTAGCGCGAGTTCGACCTATCTGATGAACACATCTATAATCTATGTATTATATATTTTATGTTCTTACTATTGCTGTTATTACTTCTCTAAAATGTGCAGCCTACGCTATAATCGCACATTAGGCCTACTTATTAAGGAGACTATATATTAAAAAGTGCGCGGGCTATTCAGCGCACTCAGTGCGGCCACTCGCAGCGCAAATGCTTATCTAGGCGACTTTTATTGAATGCACTCAAACGGCGATAGCCTTGTGCAATCACCGGTCGGTGCTTCCTCCCTCGTTCGCCGGTTTGCGTAATGAAAGAAAGCCTTGTCTGACGTTTTACATCTAACCAGCAACGAGCAAAACATTGTTGACGATTGGTTCAACTCAGGTCAATTGAGTATATAGTCTGAGATTCGAAAACCAGTTAGGCTACTTGCTTTTTCTGTTTGTTTACACCGTTGAATAGGTTACAATACCAACCGGCGATTTTAAAGTAGGCTACCTGTTGTTGGAGGAAGAGCGTTTTGCATGTGATTATTTCACTCAATTTCTCAGTGTTTCCTTCGCTGAACAACCCTTGTAGGTCTAGGCTCTTGCCCCAGGCTCACGTCTTGTCACTTTGATCCTGGAACACGCTTGGAATGTGGGGATCTCCCGAACATAACGATAACATCATCCTCATCACCATCCTCATCAACTACAACAACAACAACAACAACAACGTTTTGTAACAGACGGGTTAGGTGTTGGGATACGATTACGCGCGTATACGTACGTGCAAACGCCCGTGCGCGCGCACACACACACACACGCACACACACACACACACACACACACAGCTCCAGGCTCTGGTTTCCAAGGTCAATTTGGGACTTTCCTCAATAATTATTTGGAGTTGGTTCCACGACCAACGGCAGAACATTTAAACGCGTTATCTAAAGTCCCTAAAAAACCATCTTGTGCAGCAACACTGCAGCTGTCAGTGCATCCAAGCATTTCATCTATGCCCAAAGGATTGCTTGGCATCTGGAAAAAAAAAAAAACTAACCCACTAATTAGGCTACAGAACCGGAAACACAAACAGACAGCGCAGATAATGAAAACGTGTCGAACAATTAAATCAAAGTTAATCAAAGGGTGGTTGTTGGGGAAATTATATCTTTGTCAAGTTCGAGATTCAGAAATGTGAAAGGACGCCCCGTTGTGTGAATCAATCAAAACTAGGCTCCCACTTAATGCTACAAAAAAGTCGTTTACTCTGCACAGGCAGGCCTACCAAAAAATAATAATTGTATTGCATTTTGAAATTGTATTCATTTTAACGCTATTTTTTCAAGAGCGTCTCCCCTTTGACATGAAGGTTAATTCTGCTGATCTGTCCAACCGTGTTTCTCTCGTTTCTTTCTCTTCTGCGTGTTTCTGAGGAACGGCTCAGTGCCTCCACCTTGTGCACAGATGAAGATCTCTCAGCGATTTACAGTTTTTTACGATTGCTTACACACAGCTAGTGAAACCTGACACCCAAGGAGCAAAACCTCAGCTCAGATCTGCACAACTATAAGCACATTCTCGCCTCACACTTTTTGCAAAACACTACACACAGTGTTTTGCAAAACACTAAACACACTTCTCTACATTAGACACAGAAATCTAACATGATGTCACTTTGCCATTTCAAAACACTGCCATTCAAAATGCCACACCCATGGACCAATTGGAGAAGAGGACAAGGAAGAGGACAAGGAAGAAGACAACTTTCAGATGAAATCCATGCATTAGTTGACCATGTTATCAACCATGGGTTGACAATGAGAGAAGCTGGACAGACAGTCCAGCACAACTTGAGCGGATTTACTGTTTACTGCCTCTGTCATCCAGACAGCCCATATGGATGATGCAGAGCAGCACAGATATGTTGTTGTATGGGACAATGTCAGCTTCTATTGTGCAGCCCTGGTCCAAAACTGGTTTGTTGACCTCCCGCAGTTTCTTGTTCTAGAGAGTTATTTTCGGCATGGCGGTGGAAGGTGTGTGACCGTCCTATGTGCACATGCCTGTTATGCTCTGCAGGCAATGGAAGAGGCATGTGATGATATTGATGTGGGTGCTGTCCAGGGCTGGATATGAAGGCGCTTCTTCCCTGAATGTTTAGGCAGGGAAGATATCTCCTGTGATGTTGATGAGCTGCCAGACCCAGCTAAGCGGCCAACAACAATACATTGACAAGAGAGCATTATGTGTATGGGCTTTTTTAGATAAGGTTCTCAACCGGAAAAGGGTGGAGTGCACACTCCGGGTCGGGGATGAGATCCTGCCCCAAGTGGAGGAGTTCAAGCTCTCAATTTACCGGTCGATCTACGTTCCTACCCTCACCTATGGTCACGAGCTTTGGGTAGTGACCGAAAGAACAAGATCGCGGATACAAGCGGCTGAAATGAGTTTCCTCCTCAGGGTGGCCGGGCTCAGCCTTAGAGATAGGGTGAGGAGCTCGGTCATCCGGGAGGGGCTCAGAGTAGAGCCGCTGCTCCTCCGCGTGGAGAGGGGCCAGATGAGGTGGCTCGGGCATCTGGTCAGGATGACACCCGGACGCCTCCCTCGGGAGGTGTTCCGGGCACGTCCCACCGGGAGGAGGCCCCGGGGAAGACCCAGGACACGCTGGAGAGACTATGTCTCTCGGCTGGCCTGGGAACGCCTTGGGATCCCCCCGGAGGAGCTGGACCAAGTGGCTGGGGAGAGGGAAGTCTGGGCTACCCTGCTGAAGCTGCTGCCCCCGCGACCCGACCCCTCGGAATAAGCGGGAGAAGATGGATGGATGGATGGAACATTGCAAGCAGCTAAGTCAAATACTAGAGAATGTTTTTTCTCATTCATTGGATCATCTAGAGGCCCTACTGATACAAATTAACAAGTATGATTTCATTTTAAGATGTTGTGTTCTGTGGTTAAAAGCAATGCGGTCACCACGGTTACCACGCGGTAATAAAATGTATCCTGGCGCCAGATGGCGATGAGTAGAATCCATCAATCATCAAAAGGTTCAAAGTAACATTCATCATTGTGGA
>OMKN01068695.1:0-13624 GCA_900302345.1 Melanonus zugmayeri
GACATCACATCAGACGTTATTCTTCTTCTTCTTTTCAATTCAAACCGGCTCACCCGGTCAGCGCGCCACCTAGGGGAAATGAATGGCAGCGCCAGCCAAGCATTTTTTTAAGCTTGTCATGTGAAAGCTCCTGAAGAGCCGCATGAAATCAGCCAAAGAGCCGCATGCGGCTCGAGAGCCGCGGGTTGGCCACCCCTGAGCTACACAAACACACAAACAACATCAACACATTTTTAGCGTAGTAGCTGTGGATCTAATTTTGTGAAAACCTAAAATACATAAGTATCCCTTTACTTAATTTCACACAGGGCTCATTTCACAACTATTTGTCCCTCTCTCATTCAATTCATCAGTAAACAAAACATCCTCAGATACATTTCTTAGTCATCTCTAGTATACGCAATTAAATCTTAAACATAAACACATTCTCATTTTAATATACTTTTAATATGACTTTCCCTTATTTTCATTTGTTCCCTAGTATATACAAAAACAATAATTCCTTGGGTAGGCCTCTAAAGCAAAGCAAATTCTTCTTCTTAAAGCAACAAAAATAGAGTACATTCCTTTCATGAACCCATTTAGAGCACAAAACAAAGCAAAACACATAACTTAAATTTATGGATTTTACATCCCTGATCTTCCATCCAATTAGTATCAGATCTGTCACATACAATCCATTTTAATATTCAAAAATTTATAAAATTATAGCTTGGTCTTTGTTCTCTAGATACTTCATAAGCAGTCCAAAGATTCAGTTACAGCTATTAAAGAAAAAACAGGGCTTTTGGCTTCCTGGCCAATTCCTGAGTAAGGCAACAGGGCAGCAATTTGGACGAAATTACAAAAATTCTATGGACTGTTTAAGAACATTTTCTTTTAAAACTTTAACATGCAAATGTATTAACCAGTATCAAATGCAGTGGAATTTGGGTCACTTTGCGCAGCCCACAATGGTTGAGAAAAACATTAAAACATACAAAACATTAGCCTTACTTCTGCATTATATTAATGAGAACCAAGGCATATTGTGTAGTTTGGGCCTATTGGCTGAACACCTGCAGAGTAGTGCAGTAACTTTTTGAGGCATTATTTAGACAAAAGGAAAACTCAACTAGCCTTTTATAATGCCTGGTAAGCCTGCAGCCTTCTTTCGAAAGAGTTTCTACATCATCAAGTCATTCTTGAGTCTGCAGCCTGGGTGACAGTTTACCACCTTCTAGACCAAGTACAATCTTTTGAGTGAATTCAAAAGTGTTGGTCAGTGCTTTGGGATAGCTGAGGTGTAGTGCATAGATCAGTCCAAAGATTACCAGGAAGGCATCGCCATGTCTGGGGAGGCTGACCACGGCATCACTTTCAATGATGACAGAGATTCTCACAGGGTGGTAGTGAACTGGACTTTGGACTCATCAGACTCAAACTGAATGAATGAAAAAGATACTAATCACAAACTAACACATGGAACAGAACAGATGACATATAATGTATCTTTCTTTAACCAAGTCCCACTGAAATCCAATAAGGGAGACCTGGGTCTCATTGTAAGAGGCGAAAAACATAAGATCCATGTTCTGTACACATGAATCAGCCAAATTACCAGAGAATCTAAGTGATGTGAGAGACTGAAACCAAGCTAAAGGACATTTACAGGAACATGTTTTACTTTACATCTTATTACTTTGAATAAAATGCCAATACAGTTCCTTTGTAGTGAGGAGAAATAAAACGGACCATACACTAAAACTAGACTAAACAAAGGTAATACTAACATGTTAGTATTTTGATGAACTGTTTACATAATGCACAGTAGAATCTGTTAGTGACTTAAGGAGATGGGACAGAGAGGAGGAGCCATCAGTTTGTAGCGCCCTTTAAACCAAAGGGGAGGAGTTTCTATGGTACTTCCCACTATGTTCCCCATTGGCCGAAGCGCACGAGAGGCCGTGTCATACCAGTGTTTTCAGGTGTCCCCCATTAAGACCTGCATTACCCAGAATTCTATGTGTGGTCACCGGACGTGACGTGATTATAATGTAACCCGTATGTGTGAGTCATTATTACGTATTCCTTCTATATTATGTTTTCCTCCCCTGTGTATTATTACGAAGGTAGATATGTGTGTGGATTTCAATCAGTAAACACATAGCATAATATAATTAACATTTTTATAATTATTCAACAGAGCATCCGGGGTGTTCAGGAAGTCTTTAAGATGCTGAGTGTGGAGTGTGTGTGGTTGGTGGCTGGTTTAAGCAGCCTCACCTGGCCCGAGTCAGACTGATTAGACTAGTAATCAAGCCCACAGGTTAAACTAGCCACCCCCACACACACTCAGGACTGAGCCCTGACATGACAGCATTCACCACCTGCTCAGCAAACAATTCATTGTGCATCTCTACAATAAACCGGATTCAACATCACCCCCTGCCCTGGCTTTGAGAAGTCCTGAACAAGCCACTTTTGTGGGTTTGAGTCCTGTCTTTGGTGGCAGTAGCGAGGAGGTTGCTACACTGAGGTAACAAGGTATCAAAATGCCTCTTCAGCCAAAGCCTAGATAGCAGCTCCTTGCGGGCCACAGATAGACATATTTGTACTCACTAGTGGGGCCCTTCCAACGACCTTGGAGGCACAGGAGAGTACCGGCCAAATCATAAAACTCATCATCAAATAATCCGTCTGCTTATGATGTTGGTCGGATTGTTCTGTCAAGGATTCTGTCACGAAGGGGTGCTAGCAGGGCAGCAGGAACACATGGGCTAAGGATAGGACCCAAATGCAGACGACCGAGGCAGGCAGGAACAGTTCAATAATTTAATTAATGAACAAAGTACACAAAATAACAAAACAAAGGACAACCACACATGACACTATATAACAATCCGACAAAGGAAGTGATCTCGGATATATAAGAGTCTGATGAGGGAATGAGGTGCAGGTGGGGAGATGAACCAGGTGAGGGGAATAAAGTGATTGCAGGCAGATGGGAGTGGCAAGATCTGGAAAAATCCGAGGGCATCTGGTGGACTGGTGGGGAATGGTAATACCAACTCAAAACACAGGGAAACACACGCACACCCAAATACAAACACAGAGACGGCCGTGGCCATGACACATTTTATCATAAAACATACACCATTTATGAATCCCATTGACAGTTTACTCGCGTCCCAAACTCGAACAAAAAACGGCAAACAACCAAAATATAAAGGGAATAACTGTGATGAATCCAATCAATTTACATATACAAAATGTGGATGAATCTTGAGTGACCCCTTAGTAGTCCATATATATATGTGTGTGTGTGTGTGTGTGTCATGGCCCGGGCCGCTCACTGCATGGCTGTCTTCAAGGACTCCTGCCCAGATTCTGGTTGAGAGTCTGATCCGGTCTGGGAGCCTGTAGGTGATTCTTTGCTCTTGGTCACCTTCTCGTTTTGGGCCCGGTTCTGTTTCTCCCGTTCCAGAGCTTTTTCCATCTCCGTGTAGTAGTCCAGAGCCTTTCGTACAGGGTCTACTATGTGCTGCTGCAGGGGCAATGGAAAATTACTGAGTGGTCTTTGTTAAATATGTATACATTGCTGCTACAATGTAATCATGTGTATGTGTGTTAGTGGTATAACACACAGGGTATAGAATAACTCCTATTATCACCTATGGTATGGTGGGTATCTGAATCTGTCATTGATTGACAATGTCTGAAATGGAAGGAGGATGGCCTACCTCCAGGCAGGGGAAGAGGTTGGCCAGCTCGATGAAGAGGGGCAGGAGGACAAACCGGATGAAGCCGGTCTGAGATGAAGGCTTAGTCACCTTGTCGCGGTCCATGAAGGGCGTGACCGGAAGCCCCTCCAGCTTCTCCATGTCACTCTGAGGATGACGTCATAGAACTCGTTCTCTGCTATAGGCCAGCTTGTCTTAAATAATTTGTTTTATTATTTTCATCATCATACCTCAAACGATAAGCACATTTTTAAGTATCTAATTGCCAGCTATCCTGTTTTTCTTACAATCAGCATTGTAAGTGGTAAGTGGAACGGATTCATCGTCTTCTCTACCCATACATAAAATCCATCATTCATCCAATTAAATAAGCAATCAATCATATGCGTGGTTCATAGATAGCAACTGAGCTTCGCACCTGTTCTATATAATGTCATGTTCGAGGGTAGGTATAAAAAGACATTCAATGACATGAAATTCTAATGCGTAACAACGCGCAATGGCTGGTGTATGGCTACTGCTATTCCGCGACGACGACTTTAGAAGAGAGCGAGTCTTCAGAGACCGACAGGACCTCCTCTCCAACGATGACGAATGGCTCACCAGCCGGTTCCAGCTACCCAGGGCGGTCCTCTTGGATCTCTGTGCTGAACTTGGCCCAGCTTTACAGAGACGCACCCGCAGAAACCACCCCCTGTCCCACTACAAGTCCTGTCAACCCTGCGACTACACACAATACATGTGTGTGAATACATGTTTAAACACTCATCCAATCATAACGCAACGCGATGAGCCGCCGTGTGTTGTGATTGGCCCTCCGTCAGCGCCGTCATGGTCAGTAGTATGAATATTAATTTGGGGCGTGCCACTGCCCTTTTATAGGCAACTATGGGCGTTACAAGGGTAGGACAAAACGCGCGTTCACGTGCGCAAAGTTTTGAAGTGATTGTGATTTATAATTTGGGACAGGCCTGGGACATGTGTGCGCAACTCTTTATGAATCACAAAATCGTTGTGCGTACCTTGAATTCCCTGCTTTGGATAACTGTCTTTTTAACAGTCAGCAGATGTTACCTGGTTGTAGAACTCTTGCAGAAGACAGTCCAGCCATGGCTCGGCTACTTCCATTGGCCGAGCTTCGTTGGAGATGTCACTCACTTTGATCAGGATCATCATCAGCTGTGTGGATAAAAAAAAATACAGAACCACATTGGATCCATATACAGAAATGCATTCCTTTGCGTGTTTTAACATCCATTCTTCACTGTTTTTACCACATCTTTGTGGTCCTTGTTATTGAAGTCAAACACGGGCAGGATCGACTTGAACTTGTTGAGAATCTCATTGTGTCTCGTCATGTCGGTGGCCAGGATGCATCTGTATTGAACGAATGACAACAAGCTAAACTACAAGGTACTCGTCTTGAGGAACAGTGTTACATTGCCAAGTTAGTGTATGTTTTGTTACTGCCAATCACATGTGACTACAGACAGACTTACTTAATGATTCCTTCCCTTATCCGTTTGTACTGCTCCATAGCCAGATTTCTGAAGATGTTGCTCTCTGTCTGTGAGAGTGAGGAACAGCGGTTAATCATCAGCATTTAGCAGCAGCAGTGTGGTCCAGCTGCCCAAGTCTTACCTTCTCCAGTATCTCAAATGCCACGGCAGAGTGGTGGTTCTCCAACGGAGAGATGTCGTTGTAGCGCAAAGCCAGCTCAGTCCGAGCATTTATCTGACAGTGTAAAAAATTCATTATAGGTGGATGGGGTACAAAATACTGTAGGTCCATAGGTGAATTAATAATTACATATACATCCAATGGGGATTCCTCTAATCAAATATTATGAATTTGAAACACTTGAAAACACTTTAAAGGAAGAGATGGATCTTAAAACCAGTCAAATCCAGAGACAGATTGCCATTAGGGTTTTTTTATTGCAGAAGTGAAGCTTCAATGTTAAGAAAATACATCTGAAATTGCTGGAATTGATCATAAATAATCAGAAGGACAATGTTAAAGAGTGAAAATGAGGTTGCTCTGAAGTGAAAACATTGCAGGATTTCACTTCTGAAACCAGGAATCGCCCACCTCCATAGTGGGTAGAGTACCTGATAGGCATTGTTGTACCCTGTGTGGTCGAGGTCGTGACAGACAGCAGAGGTCAGCATAGTCAGCAGGTCAATGCTGTCTATCTTACTCCTCAGGTCCGTCATCCAGATCAACCCATACATCTGCCCGGGAGGAGGGAAAAGTGCAAAATCCAAACAAAATCAGGATAAAGTGAACAGATACATATTATCAGAGACTAAACTAAGTGGCTGGGGTGTTCCTACTTCCTGGGGGAAAGGGTACTGAGTTCGATCCCCAATGTCCACACAGTAGTAGTAATAATAATAGTGTAGTAATAGTTATAGTAATAGTGGTAATAGTGTGTGTGTGTGTGGTCGGAGATGGTAGAAGCACCAGTGTCCAAAATGGATACATCGTCTTACCGAAAAGGGTGTAGTAGGATTAACTTAAATTAATCAATAAATTAATTAAATGTGGTCAATAAAGCCATCATTATAAATCATTATTATTATCATGAAATGAGTTCATCATCACTATTGTCATGATGC
Source organism: Melanonus zugmayeri (assembly GCA_900302345.1). Taxonomy (NCBI): domain Eukaryota; kingdom Metazoa; phylum Chordata; class Actinopteri; order Gadiformes; family Melanonidae; genus Melanonus; species Melanonus zugmayeri. The sequence continues at coordinate 6,344 of OMKN01068695.1, forward strand.
AAGTCAACATGCACTATTATAATGGCTAAATAGAGGGGTAGAGCTGAATAAGATCAAGGGTAATATACACTGGGCCCTTAAGGCCTCAATCATATATTTTGATATATATTGTAAGTATTTTGTCCTCTTCCTCTGTTCTAAACAAAATAAGTTTTATTATATATGAGTGTTTAAGACTTTATGTTCTGGTCATTTGCATGTATGACTTATATTCAATTACTATTGTATGATTTAAGGCAGGGGTCGGCAACCTTTTTGACTGGGAGAGCCATAAAAGCCAAATATTTCTAAATATATTTCTTTAAGAGCCATTACTCGGCTCGCGGTTGCGATTGTTGAGGGGGGGGGGGTGCAAGCGCGCATTACTACGCTCGCGGTTGCGATTGTTGACGGGGGAGCGCACATTAGTCCGCTATACGCTGCATAGATTTTCTTGTGCGCTGACAATGTGCGCGAGCCATATGCCGTCACCAGAAGAGCCATATATGGCTCGTGAGCCATAGGTTGCCGACCCCTGATTGAAGGTGTTGTATGGCAAAGCCGAGTGTGATAAAGGGAGTTGTTTTAAACAACTATAAAATAAGTAAGAAAGCTAACAAATGCTCTTAAGTATAAATGATTACTGTGTGCTTCCCGGGGTTTAAGACTTTGAAATAGGTCCATTGGCTTATTTCACTAGCTGATCTGTGAACCAGGCCCTGTTAGCTGGCAAGAAACCTTAACCGGAAATACGCAGGGTGACTAACTGGGAGCGGTCACATTAAATACCGGGAGGGAAGCCATTTTATGAGTTTGGGAAAATATGACGCAGTTAATATAAAAGTGTGTCGCAGTTGATAAACTTTTGAGAGGTTTGCGCATGCGCATGGAATGTTATAAATAAGAGGTGGGAACAAAGAAAACATTGAATACTCTGGGTGCCCTTTGGAAGACAACATATTCGCAGGTCATTAGATATTTTTAGAACAGATCTCCGGACAATCGGACATAGAAAATATTATCACCAGAATACTTAGAACCGATTCGTCTATTATAGCAGTTTAGAAAATAGCGGTTGCTTCCTGGGGTTTCCTCCGAGGAGATATTTCCCGCTTCCCCTCAGGGGGAAGTGTATTGTTCTTCGGAACATTCTAGATATTATCGCATTAGTTTAGAATAGCATTCTTTTTAGTTTCCGAACTCCTACTACGGGAGGCTCGGCTCAATAGAGGAAACACCCGTGAATAGGCAAGAGTTTTTCCACCCCATCGGACATCCTGCTCTCAACGGTCTGACTTTCTATCCATTATTTTTATGACTATCACTAATGATATATTAACTTTCTATTTCTGACTAACACGCTCATGGGGCTGCAGGCTTTTGATATACCGTATTTTCCGCACTATAAGGCGCACCTTCAATGAATGGCCTATTTTAAAACTGTTTTCATATATAGGGCGCACTGCATTATAAGGCGCATAGAATAGAAGCTACTGTAGTGGCTGGGGTTGCGTTAAGGGTGCGTTTCTACCAACGCTGTTTTAGCGCTCAGCGCCATGCGCACAGCTGCTGAGAGCGCACTGAGAAAGCGCTGTGCGTGTGTCCACCGCGGGGGGGGGAGTTGCTAGCGCATGTACCTTCGCTCGCGATTGTTGACAGTGGGGGTCTGCTAGCGTGCATGGCTCTGCTCGCGATTGCGATTGTTGACGGGGGGAGTGCTAGCGCGTGTACCTCCGCTCGTGATTACTTTTGTTTATTTTTATGAATTGCCTCGCGGGCCGGATCAGATGGTCTCGCGTCTGATGGTCTCGTATACGGCCCGGAGGCCGGAGGTTCCCCACACCTGCTTTATAACCTCTATAGTGCTTTATAACTTTTTATACTTTCTTACTTTTATAACTTTTTATACAGATCAAGCTTTTTACCTTTTTGGATGTCTGATGTTAGTATAGTTCAAACACAATAAGCGTTACCGTGGTATTCCCCGTGGAGTCCACGCTAGCTTTAGCCAATAGTGTATGAGTCATTCGTTTGGCTCTACGCCCAGAATACGGACAATAGGTTTTTCCACACTTCTCACCAAGCCAACCACAGGGAAGTGATTATTACATTATTTTCTAAATACTACATTATGACAAGATCTACACTTCATCTCTCATTATAGCATTTTACATAGAAGTACTATATGTTATATATGCTCTTCTATCTTGTTATGTGAATAGTCATGTTATGTAACAAATGCCGGAATACAATATTATTCTTGGTGAGCTTGTTTACCATACATGTAATTTTTACTACTAATATCACAGTATTTGATGAAATTGTTGCTATGATAATCGCTTAGTTTCCCTACTAAACTTCCTGCATTAAAAACGATCAAGTAATTGATGAATAGATCCTAGTGGACCTTTCGTTATTTGCTGAAGTTGGAAGGACTCAGGAGCGTGGTTCCCCAAACATGGTTCTAAGAGGTCACTTAATCCTTTAATAAATCAACATACCCTGAAGACTAGAATATCCAAGTCTTTAAAGAATTCCAGCAATTATTAACAAGAAGCTCGAACCCCAGAAGTGAGCCGCCACAAAAGAAGCGTCCGGAAGCGCCGGTTAGTAGCCAGGGTTGTGCCTATTAGCCGTCGCCCCGAAGGTAGCAGGGTAGGCTTCCTACTGATAGGGCGGTGAGGGGCTGGACGAATCACTTCAACAACCACTTAAACACCGTTACAGGACAAGCAGGTTATAGCGCAATACCCCCGGTCAGGAGGGGTCAGGAAGCTCATCCGGGTTCAACAGTGTGTGTGTGTGTGTGTGTGTGAAGCCTTGCTCACAGGGTGTTGTGATGCGTCTAGTGCAGCATGCTAGTAAGACGTTGCTTGTAGAGATGCATGTGACCTTCCTTTCTTAGCCCCTGCCGCTGGTCAACCCAGTCCTGGGTAAAGGAAGCTGAGCATGTAAGTCATCTGAGGCCAGTACACAGCCTCTCCTTCACCAAGACTCCTATTGCGACCATCTCAGTGGTCAACTACCACCTGCCTCAAGCTGGGCAGCCCCCAGCCAGTAAGGTACTGACCCGCCACAGTCTGCCTGCTTCAATGGTGCTTGGAGCTAAGGGGAAAGACCAAAAAGCAGACAGTAAAACCTCACACCAGGCAAAGAAAGAAGAAAGAGAAAACATCCAACCTTGCAGCTAGCAAGCTGGAATGTCAGGACATTGTGCCCTGGCCTTTCAGATAATCCACAACAAGTTGATGATGCCAGGAAAACGGCCATCATCAACTGGGAGCTCTGGGAGGCTTAACATCGACATTGCTGCACTGCAGGAGACCAGACTTCCACCAAACGGTAGCCTCAGAGAACAGGACTACACATTCTTCTGGCAGGGAAAGGAACCAGAGAAACATTGACTGCACGGTGTTGGATTCGCAGTAAAAAACACCCTAATGTCCTCAGTCGATCCGCCATCTAAAGGCACAGCCCGGATCCTCTCTCTCCGCCTATCAACCTCTTCAGGTCCAGTGAACATCCTGAGCATTTACGCTCCTACCCTCTGCTCTTCAGCCAAGGCTGAATGAGGAGCTTGAGGCCACTGTCAGAGGGATTTGTGTCACAGAACAGCTGTACATGCTCGGGGACTTCAATGCCCGAATTGTAGCCGACTACGATTCCTGGCCCTGCAGCAAACAAATCCACCGTTCAAAGCAGAAAGGACACCCGCGTATCAACACAGCCAGGACCTCAATCCCAGCCTTACATGAGCGTTTTTCCGACACCATCAAGGAGGCCCTCAAGGACTGCCAAACAAGCAACGCTAAAGAGAGATGGCACCACATCTGTGACGCCATCTACAAATCGGAGGAAGAGCTCAGACTGGTTTGAAGCAGGAATCGGCGAACTTGAGCCAGCAATTCCAGCCAAGCGAGCAGCACTGCTCGACTACAAGAGGGCACCTTCAGAGAGGACACTCGCCACACTCTAGTGGAATGCCAGAAACAATACCCAACGGATCACCTGACAGTGTGCCAATAGCTATTGGCTGAACCTTTGTCAGAGCATCCAACTCTCCGCTGACAGCTGACAGTGGTAACATCCGCGCCATGTACGAGATCATGAAGACAGCCCTTGGCCCAAGCGTCATCAAGATCGCACCCCTAAAGTCTGCCTCAGGTGACATAACAGACCGGGGCAAACAGATGGAGAGATGGGTGGAGCATTACCAGGAGCTTTATTCAAGGGAGAACATATTCACCATTTCGGTGACTATGTTCAGCACTTAGAGAATACCAACCTCCTGCCTGTCATGGAAGAGCTCGACACTCCACCCTTTGTAGGAGAGCTCAGTAAGGCCATCGACTCTGCTCAACCACCTGCATGAACTCCTACTACAGTGCTGGGGGGAAGGGACAGTGCCCCAGTACATGCGTGACGCAAATATCATCACGCTCTACAAGAACAAAGGAGATCGTAGTGACTGCAACAACTACTGCGGAATATCCCTCCTCAGTACTGTTGGCAAGGCCTTCACCCGTGTAGTACTGAACAGGTTGCAGACACTTGCAGAACAGGTATATCCTGAGGCACTGTGGATTCAGAGCGGGAAGATCAACAATTGACACGAGCAGAGGCGGCCACTGTACATCACCTTCATTGACCTGGCCAAGGCTTTTGACTTTGTCAGCAGGAAAGGCCTCTTCACCCTTCTGCAGAGGATTGGATGTCCCCCCAAACTCCTGAGGATGATTACATCTTTCCATAAAGACATGCAACGCAGTCCAGTACAATGGCTCTTCCTCTGACCCATTCCCGATCAGGAGTGGAGTAAAACAAGGGTGTGTGCTTGCTATCTTCTTCTTTCTGCTGCTGTCTCACGCCTTCAGCCAGTCAGATGATGGCGTATACCTCCACACCAGAAAGTACTGATTAGGGTTGCTCTAAGATGCTTAGGGTTGCTCTAAGATTAAGATGCTCTTTGCAGATGATGCTGCCTTGACTGCACACTGAGGAAGCACTACAATGCCTCATCAGCCACTTTGCAGACACATGCAGAGAGTTTGGTCTCACTATCAGTCTCAAGAAGACCAAGGTCAAGACATCAGCAGCATCCCCAACATTACCTTCAACCATCTCCAGCAACCTCTCCCTAGACATCGAGCTGAACACACGAATTGGCAGGGCAGCAACATCAATGGTCCGCCTAGCAAAGAGGGTTTGGGACAACTCCATGCTGACCATCAACACCAAGATGAAGGTTTACCAAGCCTGCATGCTCAGCACGCTGCTCTATGGCAGCGAAGCATGGACTCTTTACTCCTACCAAGAACGCAGACTTAATGCCTTCCATCTGCGCTGTCTCAGAAGGATCCTGGGCATCACCTGGCAGGACCGTATTGCAAACAAGAATGTTCTGACACAGGCGGGAACACCAAGCATGTTTGCCTTGCTCACTCAAAGGCGCTTGCATGTCAGCCGCATGCAGGATGGCCGGATCCTCAAAGACATGCTGTATGGTGAGCTTGCCACTGGCTCTAGACCTGCAGGAAGGCCTGTTCTTCGTTACAAGGACATCTGCAAACGAGGCAGGCAACATCAACCCAGCAGGTTGGGAAACTGTAGCTGCAGACCGCAACGGATGGAGGCTTGCCATAAAGGCAGGCATCCAGAAGAGTGAGAAAAGGAGAGAGGACCTGTGGGAAGAGAGGAGAGAGCGCAGATGACAGAAGTAAGAATCAGCACCCACAGAGCCAGGCATGGACTACACCTGCAGTAACTGCAACAGAGTCTGCCATTCGAGAATCGGGCTGTTTAGCCACAGCAGGCGCTGCATCTCAACCACAGACTGAATCCCTGGTGTAAACTCCAGGCGAGACAGAAGGAAGCCGATGACGACAAAGTGTTTGTGGGGTGAAGGGGCGTGGCTTGGCATCGGCTCGCTATTAGCTAATGAGCTAATTCCCGGGATCGATGCAGCTGTGGGTGGTGTGTATACTCATGGGTGGTGTGTATATACTCATGTTTGTTTGCTCTCTCCCACAGTGAGACCGGATCCAAATCCAAGAGGGAGAGGAGACCCTATTTGGTCCCTCTATTTGTGCCGCTGTAGGATTACATTTGTAATATCTGAGGGGGAACCAAGTGTGTGTTGCAGTAAGCGGTGCCAACACGTGTGCAAATCTCCAATAAAAGAGCTCTCTCTCTGCCGCCCCCTGGTGTTCCTTGCCGAGATCGAAACCCTGGTTGTGGCAGAATCTACCACACTGTTACAGTAATCTATTTTCTAGTTCAGGTTAGTTAATTTTTACTAAACCTTATTATTCCCAAATGTGGCAGATCAGAAAAATGATCTGCACGGATGCCACTTAAAGTAAGTGCTGCCATTAAAATAGCTATTCTAACAATGGAAGGAAGTGACTGTTCTCCTTTCTAAACTAAACCTGGTCAGTATCTTGCTTTAACTGCTATTTGTGGTGAACAAGGAGGGTGAATAGATTATCTTGATTGATTACAGCAGGGGTGGGGAACCTTTTTCCTGTCAAGGGCCATTTTGAATTTTAGAACATCCTTCGAGGGCCATACGAGGGACCGGGATACGGATACGGAGGCCGGAGGTTCCCCACCCATGGATTACAGAGAGGCCACCATACACACACACACAATCAATCAGTTAACTGACGCCACACATACACACACACACAGTGTTGTAACACTACACACACACTCACCATCTGTGTGACACAGAAGCAGTGTTTGAAGTTGTGGAAGGGGATGTTGTTGTATCTGCGGTACACTTCAAACAGGAAGTGTTGCAGGACTTCCAGCTCGATGTTGAAGGTGGCTATGAAGTCCAGGTCCGTGTACATGACCTGAAGAAGCACCATGATCTCTGCATCCTCCCACTGCCTGGAGATACAGGGGTAGGAGGTTCAACTCCCAAAGGGTTCTGGGTTCGATCCCCAATGCCATACCTGTAAGCATCCTTGAACGTTTGACCTGTCTCTGTACTGTCTAACCCAGGGGTGTCAAACATACGGCCCGTGGGCCATATCCGGCCCGCCCGATGGTTCAATCCGGCCCGCGAGACGACGTCCAGATAAAAAATAAAAAGTAAAAAAATAAAAATAAAACCCCAAAAAATGTAAAAATGTGTCCAGCAGAGGTCGCACCCCCCATTCGTCGCACGCAAGTGGAATCGTAGCGCCAGCACCCTCCCCCCTCAACAATCTGCTCGCGGAATCCGAGCGCTCGCAGCACCCCCCCCGCACTCCGTCAACAATCGGTTCGCGGAATCCGAGCGCTCGCAACCCCCCC
>OMKN01068699.1:0-10631 GCA_900302345.1 Melanonus zugmayeri
TATTGAATTGATGCCGTTACATAACTGGCATGTTTGTCACTGCAACAAAAGTAAGCCCTTGACCAAGGAATGAATGTGGTCAAAAATATTCAAAGAAAGGATTAAAAGCCATCCTATCTTGTCTGTAACAGAGAGTTATGTTGAGGGTATTGAGGTATAAACATAAGTAAGAATTTAGAGATGAAAACCTATAATCATCAAATGTTCTGAATATTTTGGGGGATGCTTGTTGCATTGTTCAGGGCCAGGTGAGAATGATCCAGAATGTGAGGGGGGGTAGTGTTCTGGGGGGATGCATGTATTCCTTTTAGTAGGATAAGTAGAGAGCATAGGCTCTATTGTGTGGATGTAGTGAGGTGTGTAAATGAGGGGAAGGGGGGCAGGCTTCAGTACCCAGCCTCATCCAGACCATTGACTGTTATTAGCATTTGAAAGGCCAAGCCACCAGCTAACACCTTTGGTCAGGGCTATTCCTGATTATATACGGGTACCAGCTGGATTTGAACATGTCAGGCATAGTCAGTCATACTTCCACCAAACCTCAGGTTTGGCGGAAATACATTTAGTCCAGATATTTCCAGATACACCACCTTTCACGCAGTGTCTCTTACTCCTAACATTACTCATGTTTCGACTAAACGTTAGCTAAATGTGTATGTATCTCATGCATCAGTGATTCAGAACAGCACTGTTTTCCACAGCTGCACTACGATATTTCATTTTAATAATAATGCCACTAGCGAGACCGAACCGTGTTTCTGTCAGCCAGTCAAGTGCGTGAGATAACAGTGCTGGTTAGCCAGCTCACTGTTTCCGGTCTGTGCTAGAGCTTGTTCCCTGCCTGCCTGCTTGTCTTCCTACCGTCTACCTGCCTTCCCATTGCTGAACCCGCCTGTCTGACTTCTCGCCTGCTTGCCTGTCTCCCTGCCTACCTGCCTGCCTGTCTGACTACCCTGCCCGTCGCTGATCCTCCACCTGCCAGACTACCAACCCCCCGGTACTGTATCCCCAAAAGTCTGACTACCCTGTCCGTTCTTTTGCTTGTTTTTAGCCTGGGGGCTAGGCTAAGCTACGCTGGGCCTACTTAGTGGCATTTTACCCTTTTTTACCCAATCTAGAATACAATCATGCCTCCACTCACCTCTCCATCGTCTTGTAAGAACTGTGCTAGTCATGAGATAACAGAGCTCCAGGAAAGAATATCCACTTTATACAAGATCCGTGATGTTCCGTGAAGTTCTTGGACTCCATAGTGTCTTTTGGCCCAACACCAGTTGCCTTGCTGGAGTTGGACGCTACAGTCCCCCTTTGTGCTGTCGCACAAACACAGACTGACAAGCCTTGGTTGAGCCAAGGAGCCAGGCCCAAGGTCCCAGACCCCACAACAGTCGGAGCCCTGGATGATTGTTGGCGGGCTTGGTCGTAGGACCAGTGGTGCTCTGCATCCACCATCATCGCAGGCTGAATTGACAAATACATTTGACTTTGAGTTCGGTGGACTTTCCTGAGCTCGCCTCCACCAGAAATGGCGTCTCGCCGCTTAACGAGCGCTTACCCCTGCTTCACTGCCTCGCCCAGTGCACGCCCATCCACACATGGTGGATCCCATTCAAGAAGCCCCCCCCATCACCAGCCGACCGAAAACCCTCGCTGGATGAGGCCGCCGCCGCTGTCTCCCCTCCATGAGGGGAGACAGCCCTCCATGAGGGGAGACAGCGACCCCTGTCGTTAGCAGCGACCCCGCGGTGTCATTAGCCTGCCCACCGCGGGACAGCAGAACAAACGACAGGGGACGTCGCCCTCCTCCCATCGCAGGTTGCTGATGGTGGCTGTTAGCCGGCGATCTGGAGATTTCCCTTGTCCACAGCCAGCAGGGGACCATCCTCCTCCCAACTAGAGCCGCTTCTCCACACCACAACGCTCCCCGGTCCGGACTCCACATCCTCGGCTGGTGACCTTGCCCCGCTCTGTGGTCTCTGAACGGCCGCGGTTTTCCCCTGTCAGCACTCAGCCCCCACCCCCTCGCCCACAACACTGATAATTAGGGACTCCATAATCAGGCATGTGCGTTTCTTCAACGCAATCACACTCTGTCTTCCTGGTGCCACTGTTCCCATCATCCTGAACAAACTCCAGAGTGTTCTCCCTTCACTCCCCACCACCATAACTCGATTGATTGTCACCTTCTCACACACCGCCTCCTGGTATACACACGAGCTCCGCTCCATGAAGGCCAGGGGTTGCCAGTTGGAGAGGCTCTGCAAGAGAACTGGCCTGACTGTTCTGCTGAAACCCTAACACACATTTATCACCTCCCGCCTGGATTATTGTAATGGAGTCCTTCTTGGTGCTTCCAGCAAGGACTTGAATCAGCTACAATATGTCCAAAACTCAGCTGCCATGATCCTCACCTGCACTAAACCTTGACAGCACATCACCCCCACCCTGCAACACCTCCACTGGCTCTCCATAAAATACAGCACCAGGCTTCGCAGATTTGGTGACCGAGCCTTCTCTGCTGCTGCACCCAAGCTATAGAACACCCTCTCACCAGCCATCCGTTGCTCTGATTCTCTCAATACATTCAAAACTAGAAGAATTGAATATATTTTCACACACACACACACACACACACAACTGCCCGTCCCTAAAAAAAGTCACACTAATAAATTAATTAATATTAATATTTATTTAATTAATATTTCGTTGGACTGCCTTTAGCTTTGTGTACGGCACGCATTCGCCGTGGCATTTTCGATAAGCTTCTGCAATGTCACAACATTTATATCCGTCCAGAGTTGCATTCATTTTCCGCCAAGATCTTGTATTGATGGGAGAGTCGCACCGCTGCAAAGTCTTCTCCAGCACATCCCAAAGATTCTCAATGGGGCTGAGGTCTGGACTCTGTGGCTTTATAATTTCACAGCGGGCCGAGTAATAGTAATTCAATGAGAGACTAATTTCAATTGACAGTAAAATTGACCAAACATATGTTCCTTTTAATGGGTGGGCTTTGTTATCACTAACTTTATGACAAGTTCCGCCCACTATAGAGATATGATTCCGAATCACAAGCTAATAAACTAGCATCTAGCTGGCCTGATGGCAAGGTTGCCAGGTTCTGCTAAAATGTCCAGCCCAAAGACATGGCCAAATATTTTGTTGTTCCATTTTGGCCAATGTTTTGCAATGAGTAATATTTAGATACATTAGATTTCTTATATTTTTTGTTGCAATAGCAAAATATTTAGAATCAAATGCTGTTAAAAAGCAGGGTTGCCTGTTGGTTCACTTCACAATGGCAGCCGCGAGTAACATTCCCGCTAGTGAGGACAAAGTTGGAGTTAATCGGAAGAGGACGTTTTTTTTTTTTAACTTTTAGCTTTTTTCCCCAGACAGGGGAAGGGGGGGTCAGAGGGCCATTTTTTGGGGGGCAGGACTTTCATTTTTGCTGCTTTGTTCTCTCATGCTAGTGGGGGCTCGCAGATATTTTTTCCGCACTAACGCACTAACTTTCGAACCAAATAGATGTTAGATTTTTTGTTTAAATATTGTATTTATTTATTTTATTTGCAAGTGGTGTGCTGAAATTACATTAGACTGACGCATATCAGTTACGATCTGGAATATGTCACGTGATGTACGCCTACCAAGTTTAGTAGATATTATTCCCCAGACAGAACGGCTGTAGTGTTTAACGTTTGAGGGGTTACATAAGGAAATGCCTACATTGTTAGAAGATGAGGTAGGATATAATAATAATGGCAACAATGACATTAACCCTTTTATGTAATTATATGAAAGAACGGATAATAACGAATCACAGAGAACACTGAGAACTCTACTCTGTGCGTATGGCAATGTGTGACAACACACACACTTATTATATTTAGTTTTATATTATAGCCCATCGTAAAATTGGATTGACTCGTTTAACATTTCATATATTTGGTTTGTTTCAGACAGACGGAACACACAATTATATCCACGATGGAAGAATTCACTGTCCTTTTTCAATGAGCTATTTTGTTTTGCAAGCGAATATCGTCAAACAAAAATCCCTGCGGTGCACTTCTATTTAAACCTTCATTAACCCTCCCATTATGTTTGGGGTCAATTTGACCCCATTCAACGTTTAACATCTCTAAATAAATGATTGACATAATTTTTTTGCTTCATATTTAATTACTTTTCCTAATTTAATGGGGACATCTGGGTAAACATAATTAACATGGAGGATATGTTTTCAATGCCCTGTACACATTTTGTACGCATCGGTGTTGTTTGGGGTCAATTTGACCCCAGACTGTTTTAGCTGTATAAAACATACGAAATATCAAAATTTTACATACATTTGTTTTGGATGATATTGAGGTCACTATACATGCAATTTTATAATCTTCAAAAAACGTCCCTCTGCTTTAGGGCCCTGACCCAACATAACCATACCCAGCAGTAGTGTGGGAACCACTGATAGTTCACACGACGTGGAGGAGGGGGAAACACGACGTGGAGGAGGGGGAAACACAATACCCACGAGAACTTGATATTTCATCATTTTGCTGCCTGCAGCCTCTTCTGGAGCAAATGCTTTCTTCTTTCTGTGGGAAATAGCCACATACCGAGGATCAAGTACAGTATCCCCTTGATGTCCGCCATTACAACAACAAACAAAGAATATATTCTTTGTTTGTGCTTACAACGGTCGCGTTGAAGATGACGTCACAGCAGTTTAACCCGGCTTTGCTATGACGACCAGCTACACGGAGGGGGTACTAAAATGGTAATGGAAAACGGCACAAAAGCAAATTGAGTCGAGTCGGTACCATGTAGTGGAAAAGCGCTATAAGAATGCTTCCCGCTCTCACATTCGTGCCCCCAGCAAATGTGGAAAGGTATTTTGAGCAGATGTGCAGCAACGTTGCTGAACTCAAAGAAGATGCATGATCTCGTGGAATACATGATCTCGTGGACTATTTTGAGGACACTTGGATTGGGAGCCCCACCACCGGTCATTGAAGGGCACCAAAATTCCCAATCAGTACGGATAGGCTATTTAGCGTACTAAATAATATAGCCTACGCTCAACACAATTTTCTTGTCACGCAGCTGTCCATCAAGATCATGGACCAGGACTAACAACCCGGTGGAGGGCTGGCACCGAGTTGAGCCCATGATTTGACATGTATTTTGATTTGTTTCATTTTCTATTATTTGCGCATGGTGTGGTGTGCTTACATATTCTTTATTTATTTTTGGGGGCAGGACTTTCATTATAATATAATAAAATATAATTGACTAATAATATTTCCCGCGTGGGAAATATCAAAGTTCTTGTGGGCATTGTGTTTTCCCCTCCCCCACGCGCTGTGAGCACGAGAAAATATGGTTCCCGCAAGGACATTGATAGTTCCCACAACATAGGGGAGGAGCAAACATAAAAGCTTGCACAGCAGCCTTCTAAACCATTTCTCTTGGTGCTCTGTGTGCTTTCATTTTATGCTCCCTCAGTTGATAATGACCTCTAAGCAAAGGTTTTCTGTCAATGAGGTGTTGTCACAGCTCTTTGACAGTGAAAGTGACAGGAGAATATGTCTGAGACAGAGGATAATGTTGAGGAGGACCCTGATTATGAGGCATCCTCCTCTGATGAGAATGAGACCGTTGGTGTTGACCCTCCTGTTGTCTCTCAACCACCAGCAGACACGTTACCTTCCAAAAATGGAAAGTTATTATGGTCCCTCTCCCCACTTGAACAACATGGTAGACTTAGTGCTGCTAATGTCATCACAATGGTTCCAGGCCCCACCAGATATGCTGTCAGCCATGTCAAAGACATAAAATCAGCATTTGAACTCTTCGCAACACCATCAATCGAAAAGGAGATACTTGAGATGATAAACTTAGAGGGGAGGCGTGTGTATGGGGACAGTTGGAAAGACGTATGTGACCCACTTGCAAGCCTACATTGAGTTGCTCATTTTGGCAGGAGTGTACAAATCAAAAGGCGAAGCAACAGCAAGCCTTGGGAAAGCTGATGTCATGATCGTGTAGAGACGCGAATAGCAGTAGGAACACTTGAGACAGGTTGGACCCAAATGCAGAGGACTGAGGCAGGCAGGGATAGTTCAAACTAATTTAATAAACAAAACCAAAAAAACTCACAGGCATAGGAATCCAAAAACCAAAACCACGAGGAACATGAAAACCAAGACAGCTACACATGACAAACATACCTGACATTAAACAACAAACCAACAAATGAAACAAACCAACATATAAAGCAGGGTCTAATTGGGGAATGAGGTGCAGGTGGGGACACGAACTAGGAAACACAGGTGAGGAAAGACACAATGAGGACATCTGGTGGACAGGTGAGGAAAGACAACAATGAGGACATCTGGTGGACAAATGGGGGAACTACAACGAAACGCAAAACAGAAAACACGCACAGCGTGGCCATGACAGCTGACACTGGAAGGGCAATATTTCCAGCCATCATGTCTCTTCAGACATTCCATGTTTTCTCCCGTGTCATACGCTTTGACAGAAACAAGGCAGGGCCGACGAGAGCGTGACAAACTTGCAGCAATACAGGATGTATGGAACAAGTGGGCTCAGCAATAACCCTTTCTTTACAATCCAGGCCCCCGCGTGACTGTGGATGAATGTCTGGTTGCGTTTCGTGGGCGCTGTCCCTTCAGAAAATATATACGAAGCAAGCTCAAACAGCAAGTTCAAACTGCAGGCAGGAAATGTGGCAGGTGCCAGGTCTGTCCCAACAGAAATGACTCCAAGACCAGCAACACCTGTGTGAAATGCAGTAAATACAAGGAGCACGCACACACTCTCTGCACACCATGTGCACAGTAGTGCGGACAAAAGGCTGGACTGTACTTTCTGGTGGCCTATAGGAAAAAATATTCTGTTCATATTCTGCCTATGCTGTTCATATTCCGTCTATCTCACACATACACATTCACATACTTGGCACTTACAGTAGCATAAAACAATCCCTGAAACAGCTCAAATTTACTTTATAAGTGTTTTTTGTAAGTAAAGAACTGTTATGTGTTCCTTACTGATATTCTGTTTTCCAAATAAAATCCTTGTAAATGTTTGAAATTGTGTTTGTTTTTCCTGGGGTCAAACTGACCCCGAACATAATACATGTCACTATCCTTGATAATAGAATGTTTTTCTTTCCAAAAGTTATAAATAACAAAAATCTGTACTTAGAAATAATATAAAGCCATTAAAAGACCAAAAATATATTTCTTTCCATTTTTAGGTCGATCGGTGAGATTTTATGGTGATTTGCATATTTTTCCATAGTTAGGTATTTTGGATGTGTAAGTGGGGGTGGGGTTATTTTTTATTTAAATGGATATTTTTATTATTAGTCAACAAAAACAAATTACCTGACACTAAATATGATTTCACTTTTAGTTACGTTTTTGTTCCTTAAAATAGCGCTTTTTATTTTCGTTCCTTGAACCGGTTGGAGCACTGATTGTTAGTAAAAGAAAAATCCCAAATTTCTTAACATAACCTTTATGTAGGGCCCAAGGCTGAAATTCGAGTTCCACAAAATTAGAAACAATATAAGAATGAGTCATTGGTTTGTCACTCACCGCTGTCAAGTTCATCTTTTATGATAAGGAAGATGTCATCGTTACTGACGGTCAATAAATCAGGAAACAAATCTGCCAGTCTCATCTGCCACTGTAATGGTGCTATCCTCAGGTATGAATAACTTCTCCTTCACTGGAAATTCACAAAATAAAAACATTTTAATATGTAGTAGTGCTGTCAAATACATATTTGAGAAATAAATTATTAATCAATTGTGGAGGGGTATTGTGTAATGTACGTATGTTTACTATTCAATTAAAACAAATTCATGTGAATGAATAACTTACCCATTTGATGTGTAATTTTCCATGCAGAAGTATAATATTTATAGACAATATATTCACCAAGTTTTTTGCATGCCCTCCCTCTTCATTTCCATCAAAATTCTGCACTTACCCTCAGTTATAAAGGTCTCAAAACAAGCCTCAGGACAAGAGACAAGGACAGACAAAAAAAAGGAACAGTAATGCACTGCACACCAATGAGGCTTAATTTCAGAATCTTGATTTAAAAAAAGAAAATGCCATCAGGCTGAGCAAGGTATAAGCAGCGCTATTAGCAAGCGCTATTCCTCTCCCATTGACCGTAATGCAACAGGAAAAGACTGCAGTACCATGCTTGAGCACCAGGGGGGGCGTGCTAGACAGTGTACAATGCATGGGGTGAACAGAGCTAAATGCTATAAAATGAGAATCTCCGTCTATATCAGCTGTGCATGGGCTATTCACTGCTAGTGTGCAAATAAACAATCAGGTTATTATGAATACACCATTATTTGCACACAATTGATGGATATGATGACCTCCTTTATAGACCAGTTGGACTAGCACTAAAGCAGGGGTCACCAACCCTGCTCCTGGAGAGCACCTGCTCTGCATGTTTTAGGAATCTCCCCACTCAAACACACCTGGCTTGATAACGAGTTGATAATTAGAATCAGGTGTGTTCGAGTAGGGAGATTCCTAAAACATGCAGGGCAGGTGCTCTCCAGGAGCAGGGTTGGTGACCCCTGCACTAAAGGCTACACAACATGATGAGCAGCTGGCAGCAGTGGTACTCCTCCCAATTCGCTTCAGTTGTCTTTAAATAGGTGTCATTTGAACAATGCAGGCACATATTTTGCATCTAAGATACACATTTCTTGCCTTAAATGTTATCAGATGAATTGGACAGCAGCGCTAAATACGTTAATGTAGCTAGTACATGAGGAGCAGTTGGCAACTATCATTTCACTCTACACTGGCTATGCTCAATTGTGCCCCCGGTGTTCACTTCACATATTCAGCCAAGTGGCGTATCTTCTTATTAGAACATCTTTGGTATGAGTAAAATACAATAAAATTCTGCGTTAGTTCAGGCAGGCCATGGAGTCAAGCTTGGCTCTAACCCAGTTACAACAGCGGATAGCTGCTGATCACAAGCCAGCCACATCAGCAGCTCTCCTTCCTAAGCTCCAATTGGCAAATCTCAAACAGGGCGCCTTATTTAAAGTCTGCTTCAGTCTGCCTACCCCAGCTCCTCCTTACAGGTTGTGTTCTGACTTAAACAATGTCATTTCTGTTGTCATTGTTGCATGCTCTGTACTGTTTTTTTTTGTGCTGCTCTCTGCCTTAGGCTTTCCATGTACGCTTACAGAAGGGCTTCTGTGTGTGCTCATGGAAGGGCAGGGAACCCCCAGAAACTGCTTACTCTCCCAGAACTGAGCCATACCGCCAAATATAACTATTGTAAAATATGTTAATACGTTTATTGACTAAAGTGGTCCTGACTGAAATAATAAACTTACATTATAAGGAGGTGATTTATTAGCAGCCCTAGCAATAGCAAAAATAAATGCAAAGAAAATGCAATTGGGCAATTGTGCGCTACCTTACAAATATAGCTTGCTAATTCCATACCGAAATTAGCCAATATGATACACCAACAAAAACGGAACATTTTTAACAGACAGATAAAATAGATACTCAAAAGTGATTTCCATATTATTTGCTAGTTGTAACTTACTATTTAAGAAAATACATTTGCAGTTTTGGTAGAGATGTCGTCATTTCGTCACCGTCCTCAAATGTGCTGTGGGTGTGTAGACATCCGCGTTAATTAACATCCAAATATAATAACTATGCTGCAAAACTATACCTTTAAAAAAAGTATAAAAAGTACCTTTAAAATAACAAAAAAAGTTATTTTGAACCTTAACATACAGTGGATATAAAAAGTCTACACACCATCCATCCATCCATCCATCCATTGTCCACCGCTTATCCGGAGTCGGGTCGCGGGGGCAGTAGGCTGAGCAGACGTCCTTCTCCCCAGCGACGCTTTCCAGCTCCTCCTGGGGGATCCCGAGGCATTCCCAGGCCAGGAGGGATATATAATCCCTCCAGCGGGTCCTGGGTCTACCTCGTGGTCTCCTCCCAGTTGGACGTGCCCGGAAAACCTCCAAAGGGAGGCGTCCGGGGGGCATCCTGATCAGATGCCCGAACCACCTCAGCTGGCTCCTTTCGACGCGAAGGAGCAGCGGCTCTACTCTGAGCTCCCTCCGGATGTCTGAGCTCCTCACCCTATCCCTAAGGCTGAGCCCAGCCACCCTACGGAGGAAGCTCATTTCGGCCGCTTGTATCCGCGATCTTGTTCTTTCGGTCACTACCCAGAGCTCATGACCATAGGTGAGGGTAGGAGCGTAGACCGACTGGTAAATCGAGAGCTTCGCCTTCCGGCTCAGCTCCCTCTTCACCACAACGGTCCGGTACAGCGCCCGCATTACTGCGGACGCTGCACCGATCCGCCTGTCGATCTCACGCTCCATTTTACCCTCACTCGTGAACAAGACCCCGAGATACTTGAACTCCTTCGCTTGGGGCAGTGACTCATTCCCGACCTGGAGGGAGCAACCCACCGTTTTCCAGCAGAGAACCATGGCCTCGGACTTGGAGGTGCCGACCCTCATCCCGGCCGCTTCACACTCGGGTGCAAACCGCCCCAGTGCATGCTGAAGG
>OMKN01068713.1:0-13415 GCA_900302345.1 Melanonus zugmayeri
CACCTGCTAAATCACCTGCAACAACAGCCATATTCTAATGAGTGTGAAGGGTATTTGTCCATGTCCAGTACATTTTGAACTCCTCTCGTACCTTGCAGTACAGAAGGGTCAGCGTTTCCCTCCCTCTTGGTTACTAGGCAACAGGATGACCTTGGGTGATGGGCTTGACATGAGGGGTTTGAAGATATCTTCAGTGGAAATCTCGGAGGATTCATTTTTACTTTGTTCTCCGTTTGAGCAAACGTAAGCGGCAAATAAAGCCTCGCCATGGCTTTCGGAAAACATTTCTTTCACCTCTTCGTTTGACATGATGGAGTTGTGGGATGCTGCAAAAGTAAACAGAAATGACACAATAATGCTTCTCTAGAGCTTGTAAACAAAAAGTGCATTTACTTGAGGAATCTGCCTGAAGCGCTGCTCTCGTAATCTTATGAGGATTTAATGTGGTGTTTGCCTTCGGGAACTGACATCAATATGATTATGGATTTGTATGATTATGGATCATACTATACACGAGATATAAACTATCAGGACTCCTGATTGTTTCAATCAGGACTCCTGATTGACTCCAGGACTTCAATCTCTCCTTTCATAGTGGCTTACTGTAAACCGTGCTGAGGTATAAGCATCAAATGCATTTATATTTTGAGATTGTTGGTAATTGATAAACAGATGTAGATTTTTGTATCAAACCATCAGCATGAATGGTTGTAATGTATGCTATGTATGTATGTAATAATGTTGAGAGAATTATACAATCGCTATTGAATTCCAGATTATCAGTAGAAAGAATGTGAATCAGAGTTATAAGAGTATTCATCAAACTGTCAGTTAACAGTTTCAAACATGAAAAAAATAATGTTACCAAATGAAAAGTCCTAAAAATACAAAGCTGAGGCCTCATTCTCTTATACATGCATGAACCAAATATTAAAATATATTTAGACAAAGAAAGCCTGAAAAGAAAGCTAAAGGCCTCCACACACCAACGCTCAAGCGTAGAGCACAAACGGATGCTGAACTTTCTTGGGTCCTTGTATTCACACCGGAGAAATATTAAATCCCACGGGGACTCGCTCATCTAGTCCATTTAAATTAACTAATTAAATTAACACCAAAAATAAAGTGTGCCGTCCCGCAATACGCTTCAGCTCCGCCCCGCGGTGTGGAAGTGCTCATTGATTAACATGGGAGCGGAATGAAAGCGGATGCGCTTTACGCTTGCGCTCTATGCGGGCGCTCGACGCTTGAGCTTTGGTGTGTGGAGGCCTTAAGTCTCAAACAGACTGATTGAAGTACCCCCACATTCCTGTTGTCATTCCCAGGGCCTTTACGGGTCCTACCAACGAAGACGCCATCTTGCGGGAATCAGAGCATTCGCAGAGATTTTGGCCTCTCCAAATCTACTGGTCAGCAACAGCAATGATGTTCTTGTATTTGTCAATGATGTTGCTTTTAGTTGCATATATATTCGATGTCTGAAGCAGGTCCCCAATTTGCATTATGATGTACATTTAAGCTGCACCATTGTTGTGTTACATAGATATGATTTAAAGATGCTGTAGGTAAGATTCAAGAGAGAGCAGAAAAGAGCGGAAGAGAGCAAGATTTAGAAACTTAACCAAAAAAAGGTGTACGAAGTTTTGCATTTCATGCACCTGTGCAACTGCTGTTTATTTATGGTTGGTAGACCTACACTAGTTTAGTTTGAGGTATAAAATCCACAATGGATCGTTCCAATACAAAGCAGTGCTATTTTGTTGTTCTGTGTAATAATGTGTAAATGTAATGTTGTTTTTGTTAGTGTTTTCATTGTCTGTTGGGTATTTGTATACTGAATGCTATCCACATACAGATTTGATCACATACAGATTGTATTATTATGTCGTCATCCAGTGGAAGGGTACAAATGCACATTAGTTTTCCCTATGTAGTCTATTTGCCAGCCTATAGAGCCCTATTGTGAACCCGGAAATGTTGAGGACCCCAAAGTTTTATGTTAGAAATTTACAGTATGGGTCCCCAGCATTTAGAAACTGCCGGATGCTAACTTGCATATGTTGGGCAATTTGCATAATTAGCATAATCACCTATATGGACAATATTTCAGCAACTGCTTGGCCGATTTGGACAATATTGGAGTGGTATTGGGGGGTTATTGAGGAGACTGAATCCATTTCTGACATTTCATCGATTTTTAAGGTTATTTATATGCTAATGTCATTGGTGTGAATGTTGAGATGTAATATTTCTTCAAATTTCTTCAGTTCTGCTGCACAACATTGTGTCATTACTGCTGCGGGCGGAATTACAGCCGGATGGAAAGACGGACGAAACACTGCTTTTATATATGGATTACCGTCTCAATGCAAGTAAATTGATCAAATAGAAGAAGACAACCATGAATACAGTGTGTATGTAGTGCATATTTAATTTAAATGTTGTATATATAATACCTCTAAACTTCTAAACCATATCTTGAGGTGGTTTAAATTGTTAAAATATCATGGTAGGAGTTATTTTGAATAAAACATTTAAAAAAAAACTTAATCCACAGTAATTAATACTCCTTGTTGGTGGAAACCAACCCTTTCATTTTTATTATGCTTAGCTTTATCTTAATCCCTTATCTTTTATTAAAATTTTAGGTGTAAGTTACCGAGAAGCATCATCTACTAACTATACAGAGATGATTTGAGTCTGGATTTGGAGTGAAGGTCAATGGGAAGATCATATGTGACTGTGGAATGTGTGTGATTGGTGGCTGGTTTAAGCAGCCTCACCTTGCCTGAGTCAGACTGATTAGACTCTGGGGCTGGGTGAGGCTGCCTAAACCAGTCACCAACCACACACAGTCCACAGTGACCTTGAGGCGTCGTTTGCTTGGCTGATGGTGGTGTCGAGCAAGAGAAGAATGGAGCTCTCTGCCCTCTTTGACTATGAGCTCGGCCCTGTCCCTGCATCCATCATCGATGAGTATGGAAGCCTCAGAAAGGGTAACGAGTCTGTGATCGTCCAGTGTCTTGGAATCCTTGTCCCCAATCCCCACCCACCAGACGTTGTACTCGTTGATGCATTGCAGCTCATCTACCACATGGTGTGGCCATCGTCAGGCACCTTGGCTGATCTCGCAGCCAGCATGGGGCGCCGGCTTAATCGCTACATCACCCAAACATTTGTCATCTTTGACCGGTATGAGCAAGTCTCTGCCAAAGACCACAAGAGGCAGAGAAGAGCCGGGGAGAGCTCAACAGAGTACCAACTTTCACTGACAACCCCTCTACCTAGCCGCAACAAAGTGAACAAAACAAACAAGCGGAGGCTGGGCGAGCTCCTGTACACACGCAGCATAGGGGATCACATTGAGATGGTCAGCAGAGCAGACAGTATTGTCACTCATGACGAGGCTGATGTCTCCCTCATCTCATACATGTTGGATGCAGCCAGGCGCGGAGCTACAACTGTCTGTATTCTCAGCGACGACACTGATGTGTTTGTGCTCATGGTCTATTGGTGCTGGAAGGTGGGTATCACATGTCGCCTTCAGATGGAGAGATGGGAAGGCACTGTTCTCAACATCAATTCGACAGTAGAGAATCTGGGTGAGCAGTGTCGCTCCATCCACGCTCTCTCCGGGTGTGACACCACCTCCTATCCCGCCGGGAAAGGGAAGGTGTCTGCGCTCAAGGCCATAAGAGTAGTACCTGGTGACCTGCTTCACTTCATCAGAGAGGAGGGAGCTACTGATTTGCAGATCACAGAGGCAGTGAGGGGTTTCTTCCTGGTTCTGTACAACCAGAGGAAGTCGGCATCTCTGAACATCGCCAGATATGACATCTACCAAAAGCGCAAAACCCCCCCAGTACTGAAGACACTGCCTTCTACAGAGCACACACCTCCATGGACGACGTGCCCATCTTCAGGTGTTGCTTTGGACTGCCCTGATCCACCAGCTGCGGACATCACAAAGTTTGGATGGGACAACAAGGAAGGTGAGAAGGAGGGACAGGAAGTCATCATGCCCATCCTGGATGCAAGCCCCGTTGCTCCTCCTGCCCTGTTGGACATTATCAGCTGTAGCTGCAAAGCTGGGTTGCGCAGGCCTGCAGCTCAGCCTCAGGCCTGGCCTGTAACAGCCTTCTGCAAAGGCTATGATAGTATATGTTGCAACCTGCTCACAGACTAACAGCAAGAAGAGCAAGACGACAAGAATGTAGAGTCTGGAGAAAAAGATGAAGACGAGATGAAGATGAGGTTAATGATGAGGATATGGTTTATAACAGATATGGTTTATATGCAGAGTAGTAGAAGTGCAAGGTGTTCTTGCTTGATGAAAGTTTCCTCCTCAATATCCCCCAAAACTATTCCAATATTGTCCAAATCGGCCAAGCAGTTGCTGAAATATTGTCCATATACAGTAGGTGATTAGGCTAATTAACTAGAATTATGCTAATGATGCCAAATAATTGCCCAACATATGCAAGTTAGCATCCAGCAGTTTCTAAATGCTGGGGACCCATACTGTACATTTCTAACATCACACTTTGGGGTCCTCAACATTTCCGGGTTCACATTGCTGGCAAATAGACTACATTTTAAGAGATTACAAGATTACATTTTTGTTTCTGTGTTCATCAAGTCTAAATGTTTAGAATGTTTAAGTGTACTGTACTATACCATAAAAGCCTAAATGTTTACATGAAATCATGCATTGTGTTGATTTAACAAATGCTTAACAAAGTATGCTGAAATGTATGGTAAACAACCACTTTGAGACAATTTATTTTCTTCTTAATCACAGTTAATAATTAGTTAATAATTTAATCATCTGATAATAGTTTAACTTTTTTTTTTAATTTCAGTCTTGAGTGTGTGACTAAGTGTAAATCCAAAAGAAGGCAGAATCAGACCTCATGATAGGACTGAGTTCATACTTTAATGTAGGTGTGGGCAGGAAGTGAGGAACACTGACCAATTATAGCCTCGATCAAAATATGATTCTTTTTATATTTGCCATGTGGCGACTGAAATATGACTGCATTTCTATGTCTCTTAATTGGGACCTTATTATTATTATTAGTAGTAGTAGTAGTAGTAGTATTAGTATTATTTTATTAGTATTATTTATGGTTGCCTCATAAGGTCAGAGTTGATATGCTTCTCTTCCAAAATGGCGGCTGAACCAACACGAGAATGGAGCGATGAGCAGCTCAAAAGTGATGATCTGCCGAAAAAAGACATTATTAAGTTTATCCAAGACAATGCAGCTAACTCGGTACGTTTGATTATTTGGGGATGTATATTTACACGTGTATGAAATCCCGATTCCAAACTTTAAGTCATCATTATCATTGCGGTGCACTGGCTGCTATCAGCGCCCAGTGTGCGGCTAGCAGCAAGGTTAGCTTCCGCCAAGCTAGGCTAATGTGCATCAATGCACCATGAATGCAGCGCAAACCGCTGGATCGCGGTCGATTATGTGACACAAAATGCAACGACGATTCATATTAATGCATTGAACGTGAATAAATGCGACGTGTGTCAAAGCGTTGTATTGGTGTTGTTTTCCCGGGTTTGTGAGGGCTGAATGATTAACGCGTGGCTGGATTGTCTTTCAGTTTCTCGCTGAGCACAAGTTGATGGGAAACATTAAAAATGTTGCTAAAACAGCAAAAAAAGAGCAACTGATGATTGCGTACAGTCAGCTCTTTGAAACCAAAGTAAGTGATTTTTTTGCATTTTACAATGCACAAAGCAGAGTAACTCAATATATATTATTTTTAAATGTTGTGTATATGCATTTAATAAGCAAAGGTTACATTTTACTCTAACAAACTGAAATGATCAGCTGCCACTTGCATGACCTTTCCAATCAATTCAAACCTCAAAAGAAAATGTGTACATTTCGCTCGAATTTATAAGATAATCACTAGTAAATGAATTGTTTCTTTTTTCCATTTGCAGAAGTTTAAAGGCACAGAACCCATTGAGGAAGTCACTGAGCAGGTTAAAACGGTAAAGCTTGACGATGACCGGAATAAAGACGCAAAGACCGAGGTTGTGGATGAGGTACTGGTCAGAAATCCATATTTGTCTGTGAGATGAACCATGGTGTGTCCATGTTTTAAATGCAAATGGGTTGAATGCTGCCCATTTTCCAACAAATGGAAAATTCTGTATTCAAGCAACATTTTTAACTAACGCATTCCCTCATACATCTGTACCCTATCTTTGTAATTGGTTGTGCATGTAATCACAATTGTCATTTACTTTTCTAATTCAAGTAACGCAATCAAGACATTTCACAATTGGAAATCATTATTGTGTTGCCTTTCAAAGGGTCCACCCAAGTACTTCAAATCTGTGCTGAAAAAAGGAGACAAGACAAACTTCCCCAAGAAGGGTGAAAATGTGAGCTGCTGGTATACGGGAACACTGGAGGATGGCACCGTCTTTGACACCAACATCCCCACAAGTAGGCCACATATCCATATCCAATTATTTGTGGTTATGATGAGCCTAGTCAGTTCTCAGTAATGAAGGGTTACTTCATTCTGTCAATCACCTCCTAACCCACAGCTGCCAGGAAGAAGAAGCAGACCAAGCCATTGAGCTTCAAGATTGGCATGGGCCGAGTCATCCGAGGGGTAAGCAATCCGATTGGCTGCTCTGATCACGCGACCAAAGCTTCACCGGGCATTGCTATGAACAGACATAACCGGAAATAACACAGTGCCCTATGCTGCTTGTTCATAACAATGATGATGATAATCTGATGTAACTTTATTCTCGTAGTGGGATGAGGCCATCTTGACCATGAGCAAAGGCGAGACCGCCAAGTTGGAAATTGAGCCAGAGTGGGCCTATGGGAGGAAGGGTCTTCCGGAATCCAAGTATCCTTTTTCATTTGCAACCGATTCCTGTTTGGTTTGTTAAAGTGTCAAAACAGTTGACACTATATTCATTTGACTAGTAAGACATTCATTTATGCCAAAATGTTGTGATAATGTTGCATTAGAAGACTATATGAAGTAGAAAATGACTTTACAGTGGCCCACCGAAGTCCACCCTTTGCCAGAGATGAGTATACATAATATCTGGCAATGGATATAATGAATTTCACTTTAACATTATGGTAGTTTCCTTATTTACATTTGAATAACACACTACACCAATTACATATTTGAGAAGATGGGCCTAAAGTTTTTTTTGACCTTTTTTTAGTTTTACTTAAAAATATATGTATTTATATTACGAATCCAACATCCTGTCCTTAACCTGAACTCCAGAATTCCTCCCAATGCCAAACTGATCTTTGAAGTGGAGCTGGTGGCTGTAGATTAATGGAAACACAGCTAGCATGCACTTCCCAAACTAAGAAAAGAAGAAAAAATAAGGTGTCACAAGATGACCATGCTTGAAAGATAACATTTTAAATCATTTTGATTACAATTGGCCTGGTTGCCTGGTTTCGTTTACACTTGTTAATGGTTTGTTTGTCCGTCAACTTGTTCACATATAATTTACCTTTCCAGCATGGCCAAACATGTGATGACTTGTCAATACTGTACATAACAGGAGTCCTGACATTTTTTTCTGTATTTGTTTTGCATGTTCAACGTAAGGTATGATTAAAGAATTTTGAAACTGACACCTGTGTTTTACCTTTCTTCAGTGTTTTCCAACCTTAACGTTACCTGATATGCATATGGGGTTGTCGGAGATTGCCGACTTGTAAGCTATATTTTATGGTACCGTTTTGATAGAATAATGAAAAGGTTTGGTCTAATAAACGTCCTGTATTCAAACAAAATTCCAAGATTGCATAATTTGTAGCCATGACTGGACAGCGTGATGCAATGTACATTCGTTCACTGGGACATTACAAGCAGGTGTTGATTGTGTGGAAGCCGATGCTTAGAAAAATGGAGGTTGCACAAAATTGGTCCTGGGTGACCTATGGTCACAGGCCAAAAAAGTTAAACTACTGTATTATAAATAAACTAGAAGTTGGATGTTCTGATTATCCATGTTAGTAAAATGACTCAGCCAGTATAAGGGACAGGATAGTCAAGTGACTAGGGTAATTGACTCCCAGCCAAAAGGTGGGAGTCAAAACAAGGAGATGGGCATCCTTGAGCCAGATGCCAAACTCCTCCCTGCTCATCAAGTACATGCATCTAAAATATCACTGCCAGTTGCTTTATATAAAAGTCTGCTAAATGACAATTAAAAGGGTGACACTTACGCAATCTTAACCCTCTACACTTCTGGGACTCAGTAAAGTATGGCATTCATACCAAAAGCCACATTCAGTGCATGTTTTTTATATGTCCCAATGTAACAGTGCATGGCTTAAATTCCAATAAGTAATAGCAAATATATTCTTTGTCACCTAAACCAAGCCATGTCAAGTTGTGAACATGCATACATGTACGTATACAATATAGGATTGTCCAGAACGTTATTCTACGCAATGACAAATTCCAATGTATTGATAAATCAGACATTTGTTACTAGAAGTGATTTTTTTCCAAGCCAAATCTTTATTCTGTACAGGAGGAAAACATTTCACTTGGTAAAAACTGATAGTATGTGAATGCAAGTCATCTCCCCTTGTGCACTAAAAAGAGCACTTAGGAGTTGGCATTGGGTCCCTTCTTCTTTCCGAAGGTGGGCACCACATTGACGAAGCGCCTGTTGTACTGGATACGGCGCTTAGCACGGCCTGTCTTCTTCTTCTTCTTCTCCTGCTTGTCAACCTGAGAGGAACATGGAAAAAGCCATGTTACATACACACAGTCATGATTTAGTGAGAATAAACCCACACCCATAATACAAATATTAAGGAGGCCTGTGTGATTACTTTAAAGTAGTTATTAAAAAGGAAATTCAGGGAAAGTACAAAATCCTGTACCTTGGGTGTCTGTCCCCTCACTTTTCCAGCACGAGCCAGAGAGCCGTGGACCTTGCCTGGAAATCATCAAATGGAGGGAAACCATTAAAATGATAATTGTGGCAGTGTATCAGATGTTGGCAGTAATATAGTATCAAAACACACAACAGGTCATGATTTTGCCATGAAAGCAGATGTCAACTTACAGTAATGCTTTTTAATGTGAAATGGGCTATCCATTATCATTTTAAAATATTCAAATCCCAAATTCAAACCACAAATTATCACAGCCTTTATAAAAACACAGGAGCCATCGGGGAGTCATACAAACCTCCAAGAAGCCTTCCAGCCACCTCCAGGGTACAGTGCTCAGAGATCCCACAGGATGCCAGAGAGGAGTCATCCTCCAGCGGGCAACCAGCGAGCAACAGCACCTGGTCTTCAACCAGGAGACCCTCAAGAGCCTGAACGTGGGCCTGAAACACAAAGTCAAAGGATTGGACCGTGGATTCAGGATCGTAGGCCGGGGTGGCTCCTCTTGGATGATGACAGCACTAGCCGACTTTATATACGTGAGTGTAGGATTTTTTTTACCTTGATGGCTCCGACAGTCTCCTGACCGGTCACCTCAAGGGTGTGAGTATTCTGGGCACGCAAGAAGAGCTGCATCTTGATGCTGGGAAAACAGGTTTATGGCACCGATAACGTTACTTGTCAAGTTAACTGCGAAAGGGGACTTTCGTTTGGCGCCAACAAAATAGTGCGCATTAACCCGGCGTCGAGTATAAAAACACATGAACTAAAGATCATACAGGGAAATCGTGTAACACGCATGACAGTAGACTTTGGCCACTACAACAAAAGCTCATCAGGAAACAACGTGCAACCATCTCATGCTAACGCTATGCTACACAACTAGCCACATGGGGCACGCGTTTCGGAGAATCTAGTAAAAAATAAGCTTTCCGACAGAAATGTTGACAAATTGCTGTTCTGTTCATGATCAGCGATTTAATACATACACTATAATGACACCTGATAGCCTTCAACCCTTGAAAAACACGCACTTTAAACTCGATTTTCGCAGGCCTTACCTCGTTTGATTCTAGTCGCTCAACGCTAGGCAAAAAAGGGCTTCCGAGGGGTCAGAGCTGCGCATGTGCAGTTATGTACACGGGGACGTAACCATTTGACTACTTCCGTTTCAAGTATGGCATAAAAAAAAGAAATGCAATTTACTCTACGGAAGTCATGTTGACCCATATACTTCTTAGAAACTCGATGCAGTCACACTTGATCATGTGCTGTACTGTTATCTACGCGTCCAAAGTCCAAAGTTCACCAAAGTCCAAAAATCCAAAGTCTACACTTTGAGTCAACCTTCACGCCATTAAAAAAAAACAGCAGTGTTGTGATCTGTGCAAGCATTCTACTGTTCATATTCATGATCATTTGCATCATGTTGACTTAAAACAGGCAACCTTTCCTTATTATGGGAATACATTAAAATGTTAGCCAACCAATGGATAATTTGTATCTGAAATTAAAAATAAAACCACATCATAGAATATCAATCTCTTTATTATGAAATTAAGCAAAAACAATACCACTTCATTCCCATTCTCTTGTGTGAAAAGAGGACCATGACATGTTAAAAATTGGTTTGAAAGCAGATACAGGGGCCACAGAAGTACACACAACAATGCCTTCTTTAGAAATCAAAATGTTCAACAAACTGATTTTGTGAAAAGACCGAAACCAAGCCATCCATTCTAAAAATTGAAAACTCAGGAGGTAACAAAATTGCCTTCAAATAAACATGCATTAAAATAACTTATGACCTGGAAAGATGAAAAATCCAGCCATTGATGTTCTTCAAACAAATAACATTGATACATCAGATTCGACATGACAGTAGGGGTTTATTATCGTTTCTCCACCATGTGTCCGTGTGTCCATCATGTAGGAGGAGGGGGGTAGTACTGGTTATATTGGGCATACTGGTTGTACTGCCCCCAGTTGTTTTGTCCCCAGTTGCTGTATTGTTGCTGCAAAGGAGAAGGAAAATAATCAAGTACACCGCACCAAACTTATTACATTGACAACCACTGAGGCAATTTAGCATTTACTAGTATTTTACTTAGTGATTTCAGATGCATGTCATTAACGAGCAGTTAAGAGGTTCCTCTTGCTCAAGGATGACTAAGGGTAAACTGCAGACATAAGGGATCAAACCCAGAACCTTGTGGCTGGGAGTCAAGCACCCTAGCCACTATCCTGCCCCTCGAGTTGAATTGATGTAAAAATTATTACAGCCTTGAACTTACATGAGATAAAATGGCAACCGCAATTGTAAGAACGATACTTAAAATGCCTGTCGAGTAACGAGATGAACCGTACCTGGTACCAGCTGTTGTAGTTGTACGCCGAGTTGGCTGTCATGTCCTGCCCAGCGGTTCCAGTGGTCGAATTCTCTTCCACACGCTGCCTCTTAGCATCAGGTTCCTGGGAGCTGCACATGAGTGGTTTCAAGTCAGTCAAATGAAACAGCGCCACAACGACAACCATCCTTCATGCTTACAATACAGCATGGGCACAAAATAGTACACACTCAAATGAGGTTAAATAAAAATGGATATTTGGTACAATATGCAGTTTAAGTTTTTACTACTATTCTTTGATTGTTCTGCCTCACTTGTAAATAGCTTTGGATGAGTGACCAAATGTAAATGTAGAATTGTATGCCTTTTTGGAAATGTGTAAATTACCCATTCTCTGCTTTCCTCTTGGAGGATTCCATTTCCTTTTTAAGTTTCTGCTGCTCCTCGTATGCAGCCACGAGTCTGAAATGGTAAAATATAGATTAAAAAAAAGGGCACAAGCATCAGCAACTTGGGCTCACCTTTAGAAACTAAAGTGTAGGTGATGGTGGAGGGAACTCACACATTGATATCGCTGCCAAAGTCCTCCAGGAACTCGACCTTCCGTTGGGAGAAGAGGAGACGGGACTCGGGAGGCAATGAGCTGTTCAGAGCCCTGTCAAAACAGGCCAAGATGTCTGCCTCATTCTCCTGAACGTCACCGCTGTACTCCAGCTCCAGCAGGTTTAGATACAGCCTGGGACTCGTCTGGAAAGCCACAAAGAGGGTCATTTATATATTGTATGAAAATATAGTATTATTCATGCAGCCACAACAATCTTAAAAACTCAATGAACAGATCCACGTCTGGAGTTCCCGCTTCTTTTGCTATGCAAGGGTACTTTTGCTGAAGTTAAAAACATGTAGTTAAATCTTGCTCAGAGGGAACTACACGAGTATGGCCTTGCTTGCTCATCAGCTAGATAACCTGAAGTGATATTACGAGACAGTGGAATAATGTTCCTTCTGAAAGTGTGCCAGCTCTCACCTCGTCCTTCTCGATGGCATCCAGCAGCACCTTCCTGGCTTTGCTGAGGCTTTTCTGAACCTTCATCAGCTGCCTCGCCAGCTTCACGGCGTAGAACGACGTCTCGCTTGCGTTCTTGGCCGATGCCATGGCCTCACGCAGCAGCGTCTCCGCCTCCTCCAGGTTGCCGTGGCGACGCTCCAGGCTGACCCGCCGCAGGCGGACCATGGCCAGAGATGGGAGCGACTCCTGCAGTGCTTGCAGGATGCCACGGGCCTCCTCGACGTTCCCTGAGGGGAGAGAGGAGGAAGGAAACAAACTTAGATTTGTAAAAAGAAATATTAAAAAAGGCTCCAGCAGCATTATTTTGGTCCCAGGGAATCATGTACTGTTCCCAAGGTGATGACCTACTACTTTAGTTCTGGGTATGGGAACTTTTGTCGTTTCAGCACTAAACCCTAACATTTTGTTCTGATCCTATAGCTAGAGTAGAAATGATCCGTCTCAATATTTTTAATATTTAAATTGAAACTCCATTATGCCTGCTTTTGTTCTTTCAGTTAATTATGTTAAAATACACTTGACACATGTTAAAAAACAAGATTTATTTTTTTAGATACAATACCACATAAAATGAAAATGAAAAAATCCCTCTGAACATTTCTATCTATTCCAAGTAGGACGCAGTATGTAGAACGTTGTGTGACTTGTGTGACTTTACCCGTTATGAGACATGAGTTGTTGAACTCGGGATGTGTACAAAATGTCATTTTGAGAAAATCCCCGTTAAACATTTACAAGTGCTGGTGAAGGTTGTATAAAATCATAAAAAACTAACTATTTGTTATTGGTAATAATAATAATTGTGTGCATGTTATGCAAAGCAAAATATCAAAATTGACAAACTGAACAAAACCCATTATTTTTGCCTGTAGCACCTGGCCTTAAGAAACACCAGGAAACTCACCCTGTTGTTCTTCATACGCTGCAGCCAAGAGGTGGATGGACGGCTTCTTGGGCAGGTGGATGGTGCACGCCTTCTTGTAGACGTGTCTCACGCCCTCAACGCTCACCCCCTCTAGATATTTTGCATACTTAAAGAGCGAAACACACAGAAACGGGGAGTGGCAGC
>OMKN01068714.1:0-15388 GCA_900302345.1 Melanonus zugmayeri
GGCGCGAGGACTCTGTCCGCGATGGTATGGTCCCGTTAAAAACGATGAAAACCGGACATTTTCATGAATTTAGAAAAAAACCCTGGACACCCCAGACAGGATGTGAAAAGGGGACATGTCCGGGTAAAAGAGGACGTTTGGTCACCCTATCATATTATCCACATTCGCATCTAAGCATGTATGAAATGGGCACAAGCCAGAGATGGAAATTAGCACCAGCCACCAGCCAAATGCTGTTGAAATATATTAGTGGCTGGTAGATTCCAAATCCATAATAAAAATGTACCGTTGGTTTACTATTGTGTGGTTGGTGGATTTGACCAAGTGGATATAAGTGCGAGTACAAGTGGCTGTATCTCCGAAGACATTTTGTGCATCAGTTCGTAGCACGGTACAGTTGACAGAACGGTGCCAGGTTAGTGTTGATAACGCACTAGAGAGGCTAGACGCAATATTCGCCTCTGATTGGCTAACATCACTGTGACGGGCAGTGCTGTTAGCCAATCAGAGTAAAAGTAATTTAAACGTCACAAATATTCATAAGTAAGGGCCGAAAACGGGTCGTTCTTTCCACCCACATCATTCGCCTAACTAGAACAGCCTGAAACAGGCGCACGGGAGCATTTTTTTCACCAAAACCGGCTCAGAGGGCATTCATTAATACTAGAGACCACGCAAAATTGATGACAAAATGATGCAATGACACCTTTAAATGTTTATTATCTGTGTACGTATTCTCCCGGCTCCCTGATAGCTACAGTAGTCTTGATCCTCAGTGAACCGATAAACCTATGATTCGCTTTTTAACTACACGTATGATTTGGAGTGTCCTTATCTTATCAATGTGTGGAACTTTGTAGTGTTGCGTGTTCCAGTGTGGATACCTCCACTATAGCTTAAACTTCTCGGTTCTAGTAGCCAAGTTAAAGAATGCGGAGCGATTCAGGAGACGTGGAGAATTGTACTGTCAAATCCCTTATTATTGTAATGTCTTTGATCTTGTGAATAAACCCTGGCATTTGCACTTTGGTACACTTTTGGTACATCATTTATTTGGATTGGGCTCCACCACACCTTGCCTTCAGAAAGTACCCAGTACAGAGGCATAGCGGGTGTAACACTTTGAAGTCATAGAGCTGCTTAAACCCCAGTTGAAAAAAAGCACCCTGGAGACAATCACACTAATTGGACACATTGCTGTATACGTTTTATATATATAGGCCTACATCGTTTGCTTTACTATAGCCTGTTTACTCATAGCTACCAATGTGATGGATAGATACAATATGCTTGCTTCTGTGGCCCAACATATGCTGCATACAGACCTTGTTTACTGTAATGCAATATTCATATATTCATAGTGGTGATGAAATGATATGGTCTATTTTAACTACAATGGTTCACACATGAAGGAATGTTTGAGCTTGAGTTAATACCTGAAAGGGTTGATAAGCATTATTTTCAAATAACAGACCAGATAGCTTGTTTTGCTCTCTAACAATCATAATAATATTATAATAATGACTACATGTTTTATCAGACCAGATAGCTTGTTTTGCTCTCTAACAATCATAATATATTATAATAATGATTACATGTTTTATCACATTCTAATGTTAACCATGTCTGTAATCAAATATTAATAATAGGGTCTTCTCTCCATTAGACTAACCGGTATGTCTGCCAGAGACATGCCTCGATTC
Organism: Melanonus zugmayeri; assembly: GCA_900302345.1. Lineage (NCBI taxonomy): Eukaryota > Metazoa > Chordata > Actinopteri > Gadiformes > Melanonidae > Melanonus > Melanonus zugmayeri. Next base: position 1,704 of record OMKN01068714.1, read on the forward strand.
CAGAAAAAATGAATGCAGCGATAAATAACCAGACAGGAAATTAATATACAGAGCATCTGTCAAAGAAGCTTTAATAAACGTATCCAACAATTAAATGAAAATATAAATGTACTTTTACTTGATTACTATTTTTATATAAACAGCAGTCATGGCATAATGGAATAAATTATATTTAACACTGTACTTGCTACTCTGGCCTTAAGGCATTGTAATGTTTTAATAATAATTAGAACAATCTCTATCCAAAATACTATACACATTATCCTGGCTGTATTGTTGAACATTTGCAAGTTGTCAACAGTGACAAATAATTTCTGACAATAACCATGCCATCGGCAGCAGAACTCAAGGTGAATTTGGGCAACATTTTGAAAATTACAAATTACAAATTTCTCAGATAAAACACCAGGATACATACAGCATAACACTTGTCTTTGTGTGAAGAAAATAAAATAATCTTCAAAATGGACTACATTAATATCCTGAAAACATTCTTCACTACTCCAGTAGTGAGATAATTTTTTTTTATGTTGAACTTGTTTTACACCTGTACACTATCTACAATTTACTAATTTAGAATTTTGTGGAGTCATCATCTATGTCTTCAATAAGAGGAGACCCCTCATCGCTTAATGTTTGACCTGTTACCTCTTCGTTTAAGATATCTGCCACTGTTGAAAGGGTAGAATTGGGGTCCAACAGTTTAACGAGGGGCACATTTACACCTCTCTCCTGAAAGATAAGATTTTGCAAAGTCATGGCCTGCATTGAGTCAATGCCCAGAGATGAGAGAGGAAGTTCATCTGTCAACTCGCTCTTGTCGATGCCGATAGTCTCGCTGATTAGAGATTTTACATATTCTTTTGGCGAGACTGGGCCTTTTTGGTTCGACTGGGATTCCTCCACTTTGGATTTTTGAAAAGCCTCTTCTACAAGTGCGGACATGCGCATCGTCAAAGCCACGTTCTGCGAGAGGATATTATACCTGATGTTTTTGAAGTGAAACCTGCATACAGCTTGTTGGGGTCTGTTCAGGACCAGGCACTGCTCCAAACTTTTGTGCACCTCAGGCACCTCCAACACCATCATCCCCTTGGCCTCCAAGAATCTTTGAAAGTGTTCCTTGTTCAGAAGTAATCCAAGGTTCATCGCCCCCCAGTTGATCGACTGGCCAGGGAGGCCTTGCTTCCGTCTGTATTGGCAGAATGTGTCTAGGAAGGTGTTTGCAGCGGCATAGTTTGTTTGCGATGCATTTCCTAGAAAAGAGGAGATGGAGGAGTAGCACACAAAGTAGTCCAACTGGCAGTGAAGCGTAGCATGATGCAGATTCAAAACACCGTTCACTTTGGGTTTCAGAACCTTTTCGTAGAGGGATCTGTTCAGGGTCTCAATCAGCCCATCATGTAAGACAACTGCACTGTGGAACACTCCTCTGATTGGAAAGCCTGGAAACCTCTGTCCAATTGTGCCAATAGTCCTTTGCACATGCTCAGAGATGGACACATCGCACTCCATGGTGGTGATGCACGTGCCACATTGTTTCTCTAGGTTGTTGAGCTCTTCCTGTATTTCTGATATAGGTTTGCTTCGTGAGAATATTACAACATAGCCTCCGCCTCTCTGAGAGATGAACTTGACAGTTTCCAAGCCTAGCCCAGAAAGACCACCTGCCACTACGTAGACGGCCCTTTTTCTGAAAAGCAGTTTTTTTGTAGGCACCAAAGGGATTTCGGATAGTGTGGCCTTGAGATCTTTTGCCAATGCAACCACTGGTAAGGACTTTGCGGTGAAGTATGAGTCCATGGTCATGGGTAGGATATTGACGTTTTTGAAAGTCACACTCTGAAAGGTAAAGCTTTCGAAACCAAATGCTTTCCGGTTTAATTTCATGGATTTAAGCCAATGATGTATATGTGGCCTCTGTGCAATCAAGCATCCCTTTTGAAGAAGTGTTGGCATTTGAATGATTTGCACGTGAACACAGTCTTTGACACTTTGAAAAGCTTCTTGAGCTAGCAAACACTTGGACTGAGAGTCACAGATGACGACAACATTGCGAACTCCAGGAATATTGCCACTTTTAACGATGACCGACTCATCAAATGGGGGCAGAATGATACAAGCATCCACCTGGTTCACATTCACAAATGATCCATTGGACTGTGTGCCAACTATGACGTTCCACCCCGATTTGTAAGATGTGAGGGCCAATACTTTGACCAGAGTAGAGTCGCGAACAGAAGAAATGATTGCGAGGTGATATTTGGCTCTGGGTAAGGCTCTATGTAGGATCTCCCATGCTAGCACAAAGTATGAAACGCAGGGTGTTTTGCCAAGGAATGGTAATCTTTTCGTTTTGTAGCACACTTCCTCTGGAACTGTGATCTTAGTGGCTGCAACTACAGGATAACAGGAAACAACATAGTCGCCAACCTTCAGTTTCTTTACATTCTTCCCAACTGCTGTTACAGTACCACTGAAATCGAGAGCGAGCAACTTGTGCTTCTGAGATGTGTGCTTGTTCCAGTAGATGGTGTGGCCAAATTTTAAGTGTGAATCAGTAAGAGGAAAGTAATCAGATGAATGAACGCATATCTTACTGAGCTTAATTTGAACTGATGTCTTGTCAATTGGCTGATCCTCACACATGTCATAAGGAATAGCACACAGGCTAGTTACTGCATAGGCATCATCTGTGTGAAGGACGCAAGGCTCAGACAACGGAGAACAGAAACTGTCCTCTGAACTGTCAACAACTTGAACAGGGGTACGCACAATCGAAGGCTTCAAAATTTCCCCATCTTCTACCAGCAACTCTGGATAACGCCTGCAGGGATAGGACTTCAACACCTGACCTAGGGCTGCAATGTCTTCAGCAGAAGTTGAATTAATATCAATCAGCTGAAACGAGAGGCTTGGTATCTCTGCAGCGAATGACCTCGTCATGCCAGAGAGGGAAAAGCCTGCACTGATGTGGTCTACCGTGATTTCAGCTGAGCGGTAGGTTATTGCACGGATTGAATGTGGAAACTTAATCTGCTTCAGTTTGAGGACTATTTGGCGGTAGATCTCACAGCAATCCACCAGATTTAGCAGGACCTTATCTGGTGCCAGTGAGGTCAGGTCTTCTTTACCCCACAGAAACAATACTTCATCAAAGTAATTCTCAATATTGGTGATCTTTAGGTTCGCCAAGAGAGTAGGGAATCCGTCGTTTAGGATTTCCCTTGCGTGTGAGAGAGTAATGTATCTAGATCCGGAGTCAATATGTTGTTGCAAACCTTTGGATATCCCTAAACTGTCACAGAAGACCAGTGCCCTGGGAGGTAGAGAGGACAAGATTTCTTTAGAGACAACATTGTAGTCATTGTGGTAAAAGTACTCCTCGACCACATGGGAGGAACTCCCAAGGTATTTGATCATCACATGCTTAACCTCAACCAACACCCTGCCATCTTTGTCAGTGAAGCAGCCACACACTTCAAAGTGATCAACACCCACAGCGATCGCTCTGAGATATACGACCATCTCATCTTGCAGGGGTTCAAACACGATCAGACTCCCTATTTTGGCAGGAAACCCTGGCCTGCCAGCAAATGCATGTGCAACAGTAACTGGCAGTAGTTGCATTAGGAGATCAAGTATAACAGGATGTATGCAGTACTCATGCAACTGCAACTTCAATTCTTCTGGTACTGTGACATGTGAGTAAGCCTCCATTAGTTGTTCTCCATAATGTACATCTGCTTTGTTTTGGAAAACATCCCCATACTGAAAGCCACCTTGGGACAGATATCCGTAGAATTCTTCACAACTTACTACAGAATTGCATCTTTTGTAGATGGAAGTTAATGAGATCATTGGCTGCTCATTTAAACCTCCCTGCTTGCTAACTATTGTTCCTGATGCGTAGACCGCAGCTGAGGAGAATACGGTGAAACTAGTTTCACTCTCTGCAGACTCTAATTGTACTTTCATTTCTGGCGCCCTCTGGGCTAAAACGAATGGGCTTTGTAAGTTGACACTTAGCTGAAGTGAGTTGAGAGGAACTTTTGGTTTGGCATTCGCCATGAAAGCAGACAGTCCCATCTCTGCATAGAAGGAGCCAGGGATTATGGGTATGCCGTTGTGTTTATGCTCTTGCAGGTAAAAGGATGTGTCTGACCCTAAGTTGCAGCTGAAAACATTGCCTTCATTGCCAGTTTGACAGAGGATGGGGTGATTGCTTGGTGTGTTTTTCAGTGCTGCTCCAATGATCACATCTCTCTCGGAGCAGTCAAACTTGTATCTTGGGAAAGGCAATGGGGTCGTTTCACAGCCTCTGTAATGTTGGTCCCAGTCAACATAAACCCCGACTTCAAATAGCTTAGAAGGAACAGTGAGCATTGTTTCATGATCCTTCTCTGGCAGGACTGAGGCAAACACAGGGGTGTTGTTTCCCAGTGTTTCTTGGATGTTTCTTTGCAAGGCCCTCCTTGGACCAATTTCAACACATACCACGTTCTTCTTCCCTTTAGCTGCTGAGCTCATTGCCCGTTCAAAATACACCGGCTCACGGATGTTTCTAGCCCAGTATTCTCCTGTGCAGAAATCAGGATGCTCAATCTCCTTGCCTGTCACAGTAGAGAACAACTCTGTCTGAAGTTTATTCACGTCTAAAGAGCCAATACTCTCACTTAGTTCAGACAATATTGGGTCCATCATGTAGCTGTGGTATGCGACAGGGACATCCAGTATGCGCATGAAGAGATTTTGACCCATGGCTGTGGCCTTGAGCTCATTGTGGATGCTTACTATTGCTCCTGCATCACCCGAAAGGGTGCAGGACTGGAAGCTGTTGAAGGCTGCAATGCAAACTTTATTAGCATAAGGTGGAAGAAAATCCATGACTTCTGATACTGCCATGTTACTGATGACGAGCATCTTCCCTCCTGTTACCCTGCTTTGGTAAGTACTACGAGTGTAGATCACTTTAATTGCTTCAGCAAGGGAAAGCAGACCGGAACAATGAGCAGCAGCAACCTCACCAACAGAATGTCCCAGAATGGCATCAGGCTTGACTCCCCAGTGCCGGAGGAGAGTGAAGATGCCAACTTGAATGGCAAAGAGAAGAGGCTGGACCACATCTGGTTTGGAAAAATCACTACTCTCAACCTCACTCTCAAGGTAGTCCATGATGTCCAGTGTTTTGTTGCTGAACATGTGAAAATATTTCCCAATCTCTTCGATTTTATCCCTGAACACAGTCTCGTGTTCCAAAAGCTGTCTGCACATGCCGTGGTAGGTGACTCCGTTTCCACAGAAGACAAACACCAACCTTGGATCAGAGTAGGAAGGGGTGATTTTTTTGGTTAGCGTGGATTGGAGCTGGTCTTTAAGATCATCCGAGGATGAGGTTAAGAGGGCCTTCCTGTATTTGTGTTTCAAATGGCTCCTCCTACAAGCTGACGTATACACGAGACAATCAAGGTCAATCTCACTCTCAGCCTTGAACTGTTCGATGGTGTCTTCAATCATCCAACAAAGGGATTTTAGTGAATTGGCAGATATGACAAAGTACTTGCTTACCATCATTGCCTTACAGGTTTTCACAAAGTGACACTTTTTGTGTTGTTTAACAATTGCATGAGCATTGGTTCCCCCAAAGCCAAAGTTGTTAACTCCAGCTAGACGTTCTCCAGAACTCCTCCACGTCTCCGGCTCCGTGGGGATCTTTACACTGAGCGCTGTTGCGTCTACACTGGCGCTGTCCTCAGAGTAGAACACGGACGGGACGATGGTTTCATGTTTCATCATCAGCAGGACCTTGATGAGACCTGCCACTCCCGCAGCTGATTCTGTGTGTCCGATGTTGCTCTTCACTGAACCGATGCGGAGCATGTCTGAGCCCAAAGGTTTGGCTTTGGCGATGGCATTGGAGATGCTCCCTGCCTCTGTCGGGTCTCCAGCCGGGGTCCCGGTGCCATGGGCCTCTATGTACTGGACCATGGCCAGGTCGGACTTGGAGTACATCCTGCGCAGAAGATCCTCTTGTTGACTCATCGAGGGTTTAGTGATGGGAGTGACAGAGCGGCCATCTTGGTTTACTGCCGTTTTGCTGATGATGCCCCAAATATTGTCATGGTCCGCTAAAGCCTGTTTAAAATAGAACATCATTGGGTTTTATTAATGGCATATTTAATACAAAGTTTTTTTATTATAGATAATAATTGGAAGGTTATTAAGAGTATATTCATTAATTAAAGTACTCACTTAAACTTGCACAAGAGTAACACATGGGTAACAGTGGGGGGTGGGGACAACTTTTAAAATGTTTAATACCTTACACACATGTGATAATTAATAACATAATAATAACAGTAAATAATAATAAGAGATAAGATTTATTTATTATTATTTATTTATTTATTATTTATTTACACAATTTTACACCCCTTAATTGCATGTTCGGTATTTTTATTGGATGCGGTACGGTAATGATTCACTTCTCCATGGGCGGACGAGTCAGTAGGCTAGGGGCTTCCCCAAACAAAACACACACAAAAAACAAAACTTTAAATACACGGTTCCATGGGGAGGGGAACAATTAGGCGATGAGGGGAGTTATTTCTGACCAAAATATAATCTAAATCCTGGCTAAACTTTAAATCTCATATTCGTGTATTTTTTTGCTGAGTCTCCAATGTTGGCACCTTCTGAACTGGCTTGGGCACATTAAAATGCATTAGCTTCTTTGAAAACATTTGAAAGTAAATGTAACTGAATGTCCAGTGTTGGTACCTTCTGAAGTGGCTTGAGCAGCACCACCCCGCAGCCCTCTCCTCGTCCGTAGCCGTCAGCCCGGCTGGAGAAGGCCTTGCTGGTTCCCTCGGGGGAGATCATCTTGGCCTTGCTCAGAGCCACAAACACCCTGGGCTCAAATATGCAGCTCACCCCCCCACACAGCGCCATCTCACAGTCTCCTGGAGAGAGAAGAGAGAGCTGGTGTCAAATGTTTCTTGAGGAAATGTTAGTGTGTAAGATCAGTTCTAGATACTAAATATTTGCGCCTGTGCATGAAAAAACTGCACTGAGCGTAAACCCAATGCATAGTCTCTCGCTCTCTGACTCACTTACATCTCTCTTTATCTATATTTCTCTCTCTCTCGCTCCCTCTCTCTGTCGAGATGTCTCCCTCTCTCTCTTTCTCTCTCTCTCTCTCCACTTCATCTAACAGCTTCTAACCGTTTGTTCCTCTCTACTAAGAAGACATATGGTCCATACAGACCTTGTATGCCCACACAGTACGCCTCAGTAATGATAAACCGTTCAGAAGACCACCACAGACCTTGTTTGATGGCCTGACAGGCGAGGTGAAGAGCGACCAGTGAGGAGGAGCAGGCGCAATCGATGGACAGCGAGGGTCCAGTCAGGTTGAAGATGTAGGAGACCCGGTTGGCTGCGATGCTCATGGCCAGGCCTGTGCCCGTCCAATGGTTGATCACGCTGGGGTGCATATGAGCGGCAGACTGCTCGTAATCCCTGTTCATTAGACCTGGAAGAGAGAGACATAGACAGAGAGAGAGAGAGAGAGAGAGAGAGAACACCACTGTTACAGTAATAGCAAGATAGTCTGGTATGATCTTGACTGAAAGGGTCCTGGATCCCCGAGCCTACTTGGAGCAAGATGGTGAACCCCTACCTTCTCCTTTGATGTGCTTCCTGAATTACTAAACTATATGAATATTCAATTTATTCAACTTTAGCCCACTAACTTTATTGTTTCCGTACTGAATGTAATCAAAAGATAATATAAGGTTAAGGTTTGTCACGTTTTACATCTAAAACAGCAACTGAAACATACAGGAGTAGGTAGCAGAAGACTTAAACCTGACTCATCATAAAAGCATGTTCACAAATATCAAACCGTTCTGATTCCTGACAGAGCATTTAAAACGGGTACTGCTATTTCATTTTTGTCTTAATCTCACCAAAGAACACTCCAGTCCTGGAGCCGCTGGCCTTCTCCATGGGCAGCCCGGCGTTCTCCAGAGCCCTGTAGACACACTGGAGGAGCTGTTTCTGCTGGGGGTCCATCTGCTCCACCTCGCTGTCACTGATACCAAAGAACTTGTGGTCAAACTCATTGAACCTGGAGAAGGCAAGACCCCAAAGCAAGCCTGGTTAGGTCAGTTACAAATAAACAATGGATATACTGTATGTACAGTGTGTATCTGTCATTTTGTGGATGCTTTTATCCAAAGCGTCTTACAATATCATGAGTGCGTATTTATGCATTCTGGTTCCCAGTGGGAATCGAACCTAACCCTGGCAGTGTTAACACATTTGCTACAAGCAATCAAACCCCTAACTCTGTTAGTGTGTTGATGCCATACACTGTTGATATGAAATAATAGTAAATGATTTACCAGAGCCATTGTGTTTTAGCAACAATGTTATATTACGATAAGATGAGATGTACTTCATTAATCCAAAACAACACATTTGGGAATTGGCTAATAATAATTTACTGTACTGATTTATTTAATTTAATTGCACTTCTTTTAAGTTATTTTATATTTTTATATTGGTTCAATTGAATTCACAATACTTTTTGTCTATTGATCTTTTTGATGACTGATGACTTATTTGTCCTGTGTACAGTGTGTTGAGGCTTAGTGTCAATGCACTTTATACTGGAGATACAAGGAGATACAGGAGGAGAATATACCCTTCGATGAGAGCCGCTTTCTTTGCCCGTGATTTTCCGGTTTTGTTCTCATCCTGGTCGTACCAGTCGGCCACATCAAACCTCTCCTTGGGGATGGGAACAGAACAGTTCCTTCCCTCCACCAGAACCTTCCAGAAGTTCTCCAAACCTTCTCCTGTTTGTCATAATAAACAGTATACTGCAACTACTCAATTCTGAATTCATTTATTCTATTGGCCTACATATAGTGGACAAGGTGAACGGAAGGGATTATCTTGAATTAACCTTTATTTATCCAACCTTTATTTTATTTATTTCTGAAAATTGTAATTTTGCATCAACTGGTGACCCTCACCACCATAGGAGAAATTGACATGTTGATTCTTTATTCAAGTATATCATTTGTGCATAACAACGTAATTAGAATGATTATGAAACCACGACAAAGGCTAAATAAAATCACAGTTGGAATCAATTAAATTGTCAATCTAACCCCAATTTAAATACCTCTCATGACAGCTACAGTTAAAATATGTATTATTTATTATCAGCCAATACTGGCCAAATTCTTGACCAAACATCCTGATTCTGAGTTCATCAACACAATGGTAATATTGCTCAAACAAAAAACTCAAAACTATTTACCCCCTGGAAAATTGCATCCAATTCCCACCACAGCAATTCCATCTTCATCTTCCTCCATGGCTGCGGTGCATCTCTGATGTACCAAATGAAATAGGCCTATTATTTAAAAACTGTTGTTAATAGGTACTGTTGTTATATTTACTCCAATAATTAATGCTTTGTTGAAATCAAAAATTCTGTCGATTCAGACCCAAATGATCCAAGTCAGCTGTCAGCCTGGCGCTGGCTAACGGTCTCACCATCTGGTTCTGCGCGGTTTCTTAAGGGTGCGTTTTGGTTATTAAACATTAATGATTGACTGTAGACGTGGTCATGGAGATGAAGAACGGCGCAGCTCTCCTTTATGGGGGCCTCGCAAATGATTAGACAATGTTCCAACAAAACAGGGACTTTAAACAGAAATAACAGAGCTTATCTTCTGTCTCTAAGAAGAGAGAGAGAGAAAAAAAACCTTTGAATCAACTTTGAATAATTTTTTATTATACTTGATACTTTAACTGGCCTGTCCTCTATCTGGGGTGCCAGATAGAGGACAGTTAGAGGACAGTTCCCAGGGCGGGCCCTGATGACCTGAGAGCTCTATGTTTTTAAGGTGATAGGGGGCTGATTTTTTAATGGTCTTTATGTGGCTGTTAGAGTCCATAACTACACCAAGATTTCGGATTTGGTTTTTACTTCAACGATAAGAGATTCAATATAAGCGTTTACTTTAACTCTTTCCTCTTCAGCACCAAAAATAATAATTTCAGTTTGATCTTTATTTAGATCTAAATTTAGATTTAAATCCTGAGCGTTATTTATCATTTGTTGATGAAGTTGGAAAAAAAGGATTCTCTTGCTTTTTAGCCACATACTCAACCTTCACAGCTAAAGGCTACTGCAGATCACTGAATTCCTTTCATGGACAATTTCACTCGGTCCTATTCTTTTTTCGTTGTACATGCTTCCACATTGAGCTATATTTATCAGTAAAGCGAGATAACTTCAGCAACCTAGCCACTGTTTAGCCGCTATAAAGGACTGGATGTCACTCAACTTTCTTCAACTAAATTCTGACAAAAAACTGAGCTTCTTATCATCAGCCCTGAAAATCCTTCTAAAGACATTCTTCAGTGTATTTGGGGGCCCACTTGCCCCCAATGTCAAACCAAACTCTACGAATATTTAGGTTATATTTCACCCTCAATTGAAATTCGAACACAATGTCCACAAATTGGTTCAGTCCAGTTTGTTTCAAGTCAGAAACATTGCAAAAATCTGACCATTATTATTGGCCTCTGACTTGGAATGTATAACGTATTATCCACGTCTCGATTACTGCAACACTCTCTGGCCTTATTCAAGCAGCCCTGTCTTCAGCTTAGCCTAACCCTGACCCTTAATGCAGCAGCTAGGCTATTAACTAGCTGCTTTAGCCTCACTACATTGGCTGCCAGTAAAGTTCAGGGTCGATTTTAAGATTCTTTTAATTACATTTAAAGCACTAGATGGCTTAGCTCCGGCCTACATTTCAGAGCTACTAAGCCCTTACACCTACGAGCGGTCACTTAGGTCATCCAACCAAGATCTGTTGGCTAACTAAAGCTAACTAAAGACAAAAGGCGACTGTTATTTTGCTGTTCAGGCACCCAGACTCTGGAACAATCTCCCCCTTCCAGCAGAACAGCTGAGTCTGTCGATTGCTTTAAAAACCAGTTAAGTTAGGATGGCCTTTCTTTAATTTCATGGGTGTGCTCTGGTTGCTGAATGCTTTCTGTGTTTGTATGTGCGTTGTATGTACTTTTGAATGTATTTTATTTGTATGCTTTCTGTTTTATTTTTTCTGTATCTTTGCTGATGTAAAGCACTCTGTACTGTTAAAAAAGTGCTATATAAATAAAGTTTTACTTACTTACTTTTTTCCAAATTCCAAATTGTATATAAAAAGTCTGTTTTTGTAAATGTCATGGTGTATCTGGAGTTTTGTTTTTCTCTGTCTGCGTTCAGCTTTCCAACATTCTGTTTCTTTTAGTTTTACTGTGCTTTTTTCTTACCAGAGATTGTTTTAACATATCAATATGAATATTAAAATCACTGACAATGGTTAGACAGTCAAACTCAATACATATAATAGACACCAGTTCTGTTAAGTATTTTGGTGGCCTGTCAATGGTTAACAGTAAAATGCGAGAGGCAGATTTCAATATGAGAGCCAGATACTCATAGGATGCAAACTTTCCAAATGATATCTCCTCCTCTCTTGCCTACTGACCTCGCTGATAACTCCTCCTCCTCTTACCTACTGGCCTCGCTCATAACTCCTTCTCCTTTCTTACCTACTCTGACCTCACTCATAACTCCTCCTCCTTTCTTACCTACTCTCACCTCACTCATAACTCCTCCTCCTCTCTTACCTACTGACCTCACTCATAACTCCTACTCCTCTCTTACCTACTCTCACCTCACTCATAACTCCTCCTCCTCTCTTACCTACTGACCTCACTCATAACTCCTACTCCTCTCTTACCTACTCTCACCTCACTCATAATTCCTACTCCTCTCTTACCTACTCCTCTCTTGACATTAGGAGGGGCAGATTGAACAAGAACTACTCCTGTTGTTTTAGTCTAACCAAGTTTCAGTTAAAAACAAAAAAGTTGATTCTCTCTGATGAAATCATTCATTTAAAGTGATTTGCTTTAGACCCTGACATTTAATAATGCCAAGTTTAATGTGCTAAAGACATTTTCCAGATCTTTGTCAGCTAGTGTAAACCAGGTGCTTGTTTAAATGTCAAATGGCGACTGTCCGTTTGGGGATTTTCCTTCATTTAATGAACAACATGCAGGTTTCTTCCATACAATCCAAACACAACAAAACAAGTTTTTCTACCCATTTTTTTTTAAACATACAAAAATATTTTTATCAGGCTGTGTGCAAATCACTACAACTGTATGAAGTGTTTCACTATGTAGTGGAAGTGGAGTAAAAGTGTCATAAACAGCTGATTATTGTTGTGATTATTAGTATTGTTTTCTTATACCTACTACTTGTGAAGACGCTGATTCATTCATAAATAATCATTTCCAGAATCCACCATAAGGCTAACTTTGGTGGATATGATGATGCTAGCCATAAAACAATCACCCAATGATGACCATTTCTTAACAGACATCAAATACATCAAAAAATCTAAAGGAAATATACATATTATATATCATCGCTATCGAGCGGAAACCTACGGAAAACCGTTACTTTTCAGGAAATTAAATAATTGCCGTTATTATATATACACCGTTATTGTGTTTTTATATAAGGTCAGATACTTGCATGTGTCATTATAGTATTCATTTTTATCAAAATACATTTGACCAAAATCAAGCTCAAATGGAGTTACGAGGTTTTTGAACAGTGAATGTGGAGATGCACATTTTGTCCGTCATTGATTAGAATGGCTGCATCTCATTACGTTATCAACTTACAGCTTACAAAGTTTATTGTAGCTATGTGTGCGCTCAATTTTTCCTGTCATTGAATACATTTGGCCAAAATCTCTTAAGTGCTCGATTAAGTGCTATACTAAACTGTACTCCAACCTACTGTGGTTTGACTGCACTCTTCTCCGCTCCCACATAATTATATTATTATATATTATTATTCAAACAACCAGGGGCCTATTGCACAAAAGTAGGATTCAGATATCCAGGATAAATGACCGTTAATTGAATCCGAAACAAGCCTTTATTCAGCCTTGCATTGCAGCTCTTGCATTGCAAACAACCAGAGACAGCCTCCAAACAGCTGCCTACTACTGCTGTGTATGGAGTTACGAGGTTTAGTCACACGCTAATACTTTTCACTGGTTAAATATTTGTAAAACCCACAGACAGACGTAAAGGGTGAACAATAGCATCGATTTATTAAAAAAGAAAAATAATAAAAAGATGAATCATGGAGATACGAGGTTGCCGCCCAAAAGCGACGATATATAATGTGAATGTTAGAAAACAGTTAGTAAACAGTTATAGATGAATCAAGTGCTAATAAAAGGCATTGTGTTTGGCTACTCTCCAGGGCTGGTGGACAGAGGTTCAGTCCCAGGATATGGAAAGCAACTGGCAGCTCATCTCCCACAGCTTTTTTGCTGATTCGTCGTCTTGCGCTGCGTGCGAGCAGCTCGCCGGCGCGCAGTCGCTGTGGACGGGAACAGAGTTGGGAGTTTGGATTGGTAAGTCTTAGTAGTTCGTTTTTAAAGGGCCCCTATTTTACCCCCAGCTGTGATGTAGATTAACCATTACAGGCCACTTCAAAATCTACCCTCTAGTGACCTCACAAGTGGGACACTCCCACTTGTGAGGTCACTAGAGGTAGA
>OMKN01068717.1:0-12879 GCA_900302345.1 Melanonus zugmayeri
GACATGCAACGTTAAGGAGGCTCACTCATTGGTGGAGCTCTGTTCAGTTCATTCTAGACAAGTGCTGGAGAATGGTACGTCTGGCACGTGTAACCCCATGTGGTGATCAAGACCGACAGAGGACTTGAGCTATGGTTATCCCACAGAGCTACACTGAGGTGTCTTTCAAGGGTTTTTCACAGCAAGACACCATCTTGAGCTACCTTTGATTTCCATTGTTACATGATATGCAAAGCCATAGTCTTGACTTGTCTAGTATTGGATTGGCTTATGTATGAAAAAATTTAATATCTGATGTTAATGGAAAAAGTTTCAAATCATTAGAAAATCAATTTAATCCATAGCGACATTCTATTAAAAATCATTATGAACCTTATTTAGAGAACTCCACACCAGGGCCAAGTTGGTGCCAAGTAACTACTGACAAAACAGGTTGGCACGTCTGCTGGCTTCCCCATGGCTGAGGACGATATGTTCATATCCAGCCCCTTTCCAACCCTGTGGCATCCTCTCCAGTTTTTGTGAAGTTTGGCAACTGTGTGTATCTCATATTCTGCCTCTGCCTCCTCCTCTGAGTAAGGTTGGCGGTGATTGCCATCCCCCTGGCAGAGGTTAAGATATTTGTACCATACGGAGATACAACTTGGCTCCCTCTGCCCTGTTCTGCTCCCTCATTGAGGCTGGCACTTGTTGGCCTCCTCCTGTTCCGGGGTTGTGTGGTTCTTCCCACCCACAGGGCTTCGTGTTAGCACAGGCCCACCAACGCCATGGACCTCTGCTCGGGTACCTCCATTTCACACTGGTCTGGTTTGAGCCTGTGGCTGTTTGGTTTGCAGTAATCTAATCCAATGGTATGATGGTATGACAGTTGCAAGATACAAATGTTGTAAAGGCTGTAAAGGCTGAGACTAAGCTAATGGCGTGTATACTGTATACCGTTTCAGCAAAGAAGAAACATGATCTGGGGTGACAGTAGTGATTGGAGTCATTATTGACTGTGGTATGAACCATTGTGGATCTGGAATTGTTAACTGTCATGTTGAAAGTCAAATGATTAGGCATTAATCAATATATGTGTAGATGCAACACAGTCGTAGACCGATCACATGTGCATAACATGCAGTTCCCTTTCCACTGTTCCACTGTGAAGCAAAAATGAAACCCTGCTATAGCTATGCTACACTCAGATGTGTATCTTCTTGGCCCACCTCACCTCCCCATCTGGCCACCCGATCAAACATTCTCGTCGTAGGGGGTGGTAGTAGGTGGTGGGGGTGCAGGTGGGAGATCAGCAATGACATGTGGCACTGTTTGAGCTGCTCTCCCTGGTTCTGTGTGTGTGTGTGAGCTCTCCCTGGTCCTCCATGCTGTTCCCTCGGCGTGCCAGGATGCCCTCGCTGCCAGCCTGTGCCCTGCATGTTAAGGCGGATGTCAGCTCCGTGGCAGCCGTCGCAGCATTAGTCTGCATGGCTTTCTTTTGGCCGGAGGGGAGTAGTGTGGGTTGGGGGTGACTTATGGGGGTCCATGTGCACAGAGTTGGGGTTGGGGGTGTGTATGTGTGGACAGGGCCACAATTCGGTGACCCTGATTTGATATTAAAATAACATGATATTAATCTATACCATGGAGTTGGTTCTTGAAGTGTCATATTTATAATGCTAATAATTATTATTTACTGGCATGATTGTATATAATATATATACAACAATAAGTATTGCAGCATCATCTCTCGCCTCTCTCTTCATACCCTCTCCACTCCTTGCACTGTTAACTCTCAAGTCAAGTCAAGTCAAGTCAATTTTATTTGTATAGCCGTTAATCACAGTTAGTCTCAATGGGCTTCACAAGCCAATTAGTTTATGACACCCCCTAACCCTAGCCCCCAAAAGGGCAAACAAAAGGGTGGTTAGGAGTGCAATGGGTGCCATAATTGACATACATAGTAATACAAACAAAATTAATGAATGATTTAGTGTTATCCATGGTGATGGGGTGCTTGCTGGTGGGCAGGCTGGTAGCCATCAGGTGATGAGGGTTAGGCCAGGCATCCAGTCATGGTTGCCACAACGTACTAAAACAAACACACTAAGGGCCTGATTCACTAAAGGTTTGCACATGTAAAAACATGTGCAAACTTGATATCACCCGCAAACAAATGTGCAAGCTGATCTACTAACTGAGGATTGCGTCTTTAAATGTGCAAGACCACACGCAATGTCCATTTAGTATGTTTGCCTTAATGAATATGCAATATGGGGCGTTTCTGCCCTAGCGCACAAAATACTGGGAGGGGAAAATGCAAATAGCACACGCAATGGGATTTACCAAACCTGAAAGTAATTTGCGGTGCTTGTGACTGCGTCTGTACGTTTGAAAGGAAAGTGTTAATCAGCCCAGCATTGCGCACAGATGGCTGCTGTTATTCTGGCAAGGAGAGACATAGGTACCATGAAAGAATATGTAGAGAAAGGGTTTTTGTCACTCGTGTTCACGTTTTTGGAATGACAGAAGTAAAAATAATTCAGACATAGCGCTTGCGCATTTGCGCTTGCTGTCCCTTTCTGCTTTCCGTCCAAACTCTCCATGGCGGAAACCACTAAAACATGCAAAATCTGCACACGCAATAATGTTGTTTGCATATGTTGTCATTAACGCAATTATGCTTAGTTGCAAAACATGCACCAACCAAACGCGCAATATGTTGCAATGCACACGCAATTTAGTTTATTTGGGATCTTAGTAAATCAGGCCCTAAGACACGTTAAGACACTATGAAATACAACAGGCCAGAAAGAATGATGGTGTGATGGGGTGAGGTGTTCAATTCAAGAACTTTCTCTCTATCTGTCGTTTGTATTGTCAGATCTGTTTTTATGTGAACTGTCTGCTCGGTGGGTGTACAGACACTCAGCAACGGGAGTGTCTGTACGCACACACACACACACACACACACACACAAAGACAGGAGAGAGGGAGATAGAGAAATATATGGAGATGGAAATGGAGAGCAGGGGAGAGAGAGAGATTGTTTGAGGAGAGCTCAAGATGAGTCACTCTTCACAGCACTTATCTCCCTCCCTCGTTTGTGAAACAAAAACCCCACGGAAACTAAAACCATGGCAACCATGGCCCCGACTACTAATGGCCCCCACTACTAGTGGTCCTGACTACTAGTGGTCCCCACTACTAGCAGCCCCGACTACTAGTGGCCTTTACTACGGCTGTTGGCCACATGACACATGCCTTCTTGGCCTAAAAAGGGCACATGTTCTTGCAAGAGCACACACACACACACAGATGTTATGGCAACTGCCTGTATGAGCACCAGTATTGGCTGACATTACCTTTCAACCTCTTAAAAAGTCCCCTGAGAACAATTTTGTCTTTTCATGCAGTGATTCCTTAGAAAACCTGATGTGGGTATATACCATTCAAGGGAGTCTGCTTGAGAAAGATTTGAGAGGTTTCTCCACTCTTCATGAAACGCCGGGTGTAAGCTCTCAGTTTAAGAGAGCACAGGGGTTGCCTACCCACTTCGCCCAGTGGGTAGGCAACGGAGCCTTTGCACAAAATAAAGTCTCTAGCTGGGGAAACAGTGCCTCCGTCTGCTGTCTTTCCTGTCCACCCTGGGAGTGAAGGCAAAGTCCTCCACAAGTGGCACCTGAACAGGGACCTGACAGACGGCAGATGGAGGCACTGTTTCCCCAGCTAGAGACTTTATTTTGTGCAAATCCTCCGTTGCCTACCCACTGGGCGAAAGGAATACTAATAATATAAACTCAGAACAACGCTTGTCATACAGCGGAAACGGAAGCGGAAGTATTAAGTCGCACACCGGCGACGGAAGGTCTGATTGTCCGAGCGTCTTGTACCGCGTCCCCGAGCACGCCGGCCTCAGGTTGTCTCTGGGACCAGTCTCACTGTGGGCGCAATGAGACTGTGATTACTATATACCAACACTAATCCTTGATCACCCACAGCTGCGTTCGACCCGGGAACAGCCACCCCGCCTCCCTTGTTTACCTCCTGATGCCAAGCCACGCCCCCTCCACACCACAGTCACTTTACTCTTTCTGGCTCTAATAACCATTTAGCTCTATCTAGTTCCAGCTCCATTCAACTGTCTAGCGTTCCTGTTAGGATTACTCCCAGACCAAATATTAACTATTCTAAGCTTTCTGTACTGTCATCAAATGTAATATCAGTCCCCCTCCATGACGACACAGTGGTCTCCTCAACCAAAATGTGTTGATTAATGCACGGTCTGTGGCGAACAAGGCCCACACACTAAACAAGTTGTTTACAAGGGAAAATGTGGCTTTCTTATTCCTGACTGAAACCTGGTAACGCGATATGGAAATTATCCATTTAAATGAACTGTGCCCAAGGGATTGTTCCTTTATTGGGACTCTGGATGCTTGAGAACCTTTCACCACTTTTGAACTACAACTGACCAAAGTTGGTCGGCTAAAGCTGGTTTATTGTGTTTTAATCTATCGACCTCCTGGTCCAGCAGGTCAGTTTTTATGTGAATTTACAGATTTTCTGACTTCTATTATCAAGCTAGATGAAGTGTTAGTAGTTTGTGATTCTGCACATCGACGACGCCACAAATTGTGTAGCCACTGAATTTCTTAAAATCACTGAATCTTTTCATCTCAAGCAACAGCGTCTCTGGTGCCACCCACACTGGTGGCCACACCTTGGACCTTGTGTTTTCACTGGGACTAGATATTGATCATATCCATTGTGAGGACCTATTGATCGGTGATCATACATATTTTCTTTGATCTCTCAGTAATTGCTGACCCTTTGTGTCCTAAAAGAACATTGCGCTCCTGCATCATTACTCGGAGCACGGCTGAACAGTTCTCAGCACACTTTTCCTATAATACTAACAAAACTTGACGATGTAGAGTTTCTAAAGCAGTCTTTTAATGAGCACTGCTCCACGTTGCTCAATGAAGGCACCTTTAAAGGTCAGGACCAGGGCCATCTGCAACACTTCTCTGTGGAAGACAGACGCAGTCCGCTACCTGAGACGAAAGTGTCGCAAGACTGAACGACTATGGAACTGGGCTAGAAGTACATCGCCTTCACCTCAAAGACCTCCGATTTTCTTTTAATGCCTTAGTAAAGGAAGCCCGGACTGCTTACTTTGCGAACTTAATTTCATCTTCCAAAAGAAATGATACGATTTTATTCAACACCATTAATAACATTGTTTCACCACTACATTACCATGTTATTCTGTCGATGATTGCAACAAGTTCCTTATTTTCTTCGTTGAGAAGGTAATGAGTATTAGGTCTAGTATTCATCCTGGGACCTGAAAGCCCAACTCTAGCTCCCCTCTTCCTCCTCCATTCTGGACTCTTTCCAACTCATCAGCCTACACCACTTGATGGATTTGATTAGGAAAATGAAGCTTTCTTCTAGCCCTCAGGATGTAATACCATCTTCCCTATTTTTCAAAGTTTTGCCAACTATCGGCATTAGCTATTGTCAACTCCTCTCTTTCTACAGGATGTGTACCTTCCTACTTTAAGCATGCTACGGTCCAGCCCGTTTTAAAGAAAACTAACTTAGATCCTGCGTTGCCTAATAACTATAGGCCTATATCTAAACTCCCATTCTTTTAAAAAATGTTAGAGAAGGTTGTGGCTAATCAACTCACTGCTGCGTTGGAGAGACAATATTCATCATAAGTTTCTGTCAGGTTTTCGGAAACAGCACTCTACTGAAACTGCTCTTCTGAGGGTTTCCAACGATACTCCAATGTCCTCTGATGCGGGTGATTGTTCTGTGTTAGTACTTCTTGACCTCAGTTCTGCGTTCGACACAGTAGTCTACTGTGTCTACTGTACCCAATCGTGTAACCTCTTAATCAGGATATGATGGTCTACTCAGTAGACTATCATATCCTGATTAAGAGGTTACGCGATTGGGCTGGCATATCAGGCTTAGCATTAGACTGGTTTTCATCCTATCTCACTGATAAAAGTTCTCCATCTCTATTGGAGACTTTGTGTCTGATTCCTCTCCACTGTCTTGTGGTGTCCTGCAGGACTTGGTTCTGGGGCCCCTATTATTACCTGCGTAATTTAGGGTTGATATTCGATCAATTCTCGTCGTTCGACACCCATGTTAAGCAGCTGACCAGAGCCTGCTTTTTCCACCTTAGAAATATTAGTAAACTGAGATCTGTAGTTTCAACTGCTGAAATAGAGATGCTTATACATGCTTTTATCTCATCCCACATTGACTACTGTAATGCACTTTTTTCCTCACTTAGTATGTCTGCACTTGATCGTCTGCAGGCAATCCAGAATGCTGCTGCACGACTACTAGGTCAAATAGATGGACTCACATTACCTCTATACTCAGATCTCTTCACTGGCTCCCTGTTCGTATAGGATCCAGTTTAAAATTCTCACTGTTACTTACAGAGCATTACACGGTCAGGCTCCCACATATTTGGTGAATTACTACACCCTCACTCATCAACCTGCTGTCTGGTCATGTATGTTAAACCTGTTGGTGATCGAGCTTTTGAGGCTATCGCTCCTAAACTATGGAATGCTCTGCCCGCACCCTTACGGCCCGCTGTTTCTGCGGACTCTCTGTTACGAACCCCCTTAGATAGATCGTCTAGGGTAAAAGGAGGGGGATACGCAACATGATTGTGGCCGCATGTAATTGCTGGGAAATGGAGGTGAATATAGCTTCAAAACTACCTGACCAGTTTCGAGACGAAGAGACGAAACAGAATCACAGACGGAACAGAATCACAGATGGAACAGAATCATAGACGGAACAGAATCACAGACAGAACAGAATCACACATGGAACAGTACAACAAATAAATGTCATCCCTCCCGCAACAGGGCGAGCAGGAGGGATTTATAGGAACGAGCCTCCGACTAGACGTGGAATCACGGGTGGATGGACGGTGATTGATGGGGGGGATGGACCAAACACACACCGCACCTGGGAGAGACAGAGAAAACAAACACGCAACAGAAAAAAACCCGACCTCACGTTCGTAACACTTTCAAAAGGCAGCTAAAGACCTTCTGTTTGGTCAGGCGTTTGGGTGACCTGCATGCACCAGATCTGCACTTTATGTACTCATTGTGTTTCTATTTTAATTTCTTTAGTATCTTCTAATATGTATGTATGTTATTGAACTTTGCCCCTGGTCTGCATTTTTTTATATTTATGTATTTTATTTTGTCTGACTTTATCTGTACTCTGTCTTCTACTGTATGTTGTGTTTTTAGCCCTGCACCCCCTGTAAAGCACTTTGTGACCAATGTCTGTGAAAAGCGCTTTATAAATACATTTACTTACTTAGAAATCAATGATTGCAACTTTTACGTCCAAAGACCATTAACCAGGTAAATGCTTGTTGGATGGAGAAAAGAAGCATGCAGCCTTGTGGTGTTGATGGTCCCATGTCTCCACCCTAGGCCTGGTGTGAAGCTACAGCTCCAGGGCCAGATGGTGTGCCGGCTGGGGGTCCTCCTGCTAGGGCCGCAGAACATCAAGGTCCTGGGAGGCGAGGTGGAGGACTTGGTGGACAGGAACAACCAGGTAGACTTGGCAATATCTTTGATAACACACGGGGGGTGTAGACATTCTTCCGGTCCTGCTGGCTTTCCACAACCCAGGGTTCCCACTTAAAATGAAATGCTGTGGTGATAGTGCAGCAAAAGTCCTTGGTCCTTCATTAAAAAAAAAAAAAAAAAACCTGACGATGATAATGGAGTGAAGGTCCTCCAGTAAAATATACCAATTGATAATGTGATTCATAATGTGATCAAGCAATAAGGAATTACCTGTTAAGATATCATTTGTTTGATTCAAACCAGGGCAGGGTACTATGTAGAGCCCTTGGTCTTCCTGCAGAGGAGCAAGAAAATGGAGGAGCTGGAGAGGAAAACCCACCAGCACCACAGCAAGGTGTGTCACCCGGAACAATACTATGACTCACTATGAGGTGGAGATTGAGGGTAATAAGATTTAACATTTCCAAAGACACAGATGTAATGTGTCTTTGGAAAGAAATGGAAAGTGTTGATTTTGAAAGCAACTCAATGAAACTACTACATCTTGCTAGATAAAAAAAGTAACTAGTAATATTGCCTAGTGCCTACATTACTTACTGGTAAACTAGCAAGATTGTCAATTCCTGCCAGTACTATTATGCTTAGCATAATAATAATAATGAAGATGAAAACAGATTTTCAGTGTTGCTGTCATTAATACGTATGTTAAAATAACAGTTACACAACATGAGGCTTTGTCTCGTCTTCTAGAGTTTAAATAAATTAAAAGGAGAGTCCTCTCCTTTTAATTAAACTGCCTGGCTCATTTAAACAACATATAACTGAACCACGTGTCTATGTCTCTTTTCATGTCATTAGCAAACCATGAACTAGAGGACCTGGATGACCAGGAGTTGTTGGCCAGTCTAGAGGCCCAGGAGGAGCTGCACAGGGCTCAGGGCACAGCATTTATGGACAGCGGTTACGGGACAGGCTCCTCTCTCACCAACCAGGCCTACCCTCCATTATCCAGGTAGGTAATTACAGGACGAAATTAGCCTGGAATTGTGCCTACTATTGTTATTATTATCATGCCTGGACTGAATGGTACCTCCAGGCCCTAAAGCTTTGCTTTGAATTCACGGCTGGGTGATAATTCAATGTTAATATTGCCATCTTTCAGTGGCATCATTGAGACTAACATTTATATATGTGATCATATTGTGATATTCTTGAGCTCTGATTTTATAATAATAATATAATATTAACGTAATGTACAGTAATAATATTTTATAATATAATATATATATTTTATTTGTATAGAAAAAAAGTGGTTTAACATGCACAAAAAAGAAAATGGATTCAAAATTAAAAGCAGTGGATCGATAGAGACAAGAGGACAGAGGTGGAGGGAGAGCAGCAATCAATAAATACAAATAAAATATGCGCTGATGTAAAAATCTGATATCAATATATTTTAATAACATATCCTCATAAAAATCTCATAATGTAATGTTTGTTATATTTATAATTTATATTACAAAATTCACAATTTTCCCATGACCAGTTAATGAAGTAAATGCTTTGTATCTGATTTTGTACCTTAATGTAACTTATTACAGTTACCATCTGTAGGGTTTCACAGGCACACAATCAGAGGTATATTTTCTAGGCACCCTTAAATCCTAAGCACTCAAACAATCAAAAGCCCAGTGGGAAAAGAAATGGGCTTTCAGGATGAGACATTTCCATTATTCAGATTCAGCTCATTTCACAAATCTGGCTTTCGACATTTTCAATTCGGTAATGGTCATTACTAAATGGTCATATAGCGCAAATGTATTTTTGGTGTTGCCATTAAAAATGAAAACCAATGCCATGGTGACATTACCAATGACCAAATAGCCTGAATATAGATACAAAATGGGGAGCTTTCATCAAATAATCTTTCATCTTTCATCAAATGTAGTCTGCCATCTTGACAGTGTCGATTTTATAATAATATGTCTCTCTATACTAGATCGGCTTCTGTGCTTATATATTTTTATGTATTATATCATTTTTTCAGTGGTGTATTAGGAAACCATAGCACTCTAGTCCAGCACTTTTGGAAAGTAAATTGTGTTTTATCCTGTGAAACACATTCACAACCACAATACTACCTCTTCTGTTTTCTGAGAAGCATTTTTCCATTTCATTTCATGAATGGAAAAATATCATGTTAGCATCAGTGGCCAGAATTACACGCACACACGCAAGACGCAACACAATTGCCTACCTCTGAATGATTAAAAATATGGAACTATTTCATATTATTGATTAGACTTCCAGCATCACTTATCACTTGAGCACACTTAAAGCATTATTAAAGTTTTTTAGAGGTTTGGGTTGTGCCTTACCTCGTACCTTGCCATGATGTAAGTCCAAATATTGGCGAGATATCTTCGATAGTTGCTTCGTAGATTCAAACTTGATAATCCAAAGTAGTGTTTTTTTCTCCTTCTCTGAAGGAAATAGTACCTTTAAACAGATGTACTGTATATGTACTGTATATATGTATATGCATTGAAAACAGATACATTGACAAAATCTGATTTGTTCGCATTTGTGTGTGTGCTAAAAGTCTGACTTTGAGACCTCAATAGTGTCAATAGTGGAGAGAAAAAACGACACATCCCAAACCTCTAAAAAAACTTTAATGCTTTAACATTATTATTATTTTTTAAATTAAATAAATGTGCACCAGTAATATTAATTGGTATCTTCCAGGAGCGAATCATCTACACCGTCTCACAGACGCAATCCTGTCCAAGCCAGAAGAAATGGTTTGGGTGACCAAGGAGATTCTGTCCTTTTTTACCCACCATCTTCAATAAGATCAAATGAATACGAGGAAGAACATTTCCCTGATGAAGACTTTGATGACCTGCCTCTGGATGAGTTGGACAGCGTAGTCTTTCAAGAGGGTACAAATGAAACGGCGCATCTAAACTCCCCACAGTGTCATAATGAAACAACAGGTGTGTCTAACAGCTCTGCTCCCAACTCCCTCGGAAGGCCACCACCAAAAGTGCCTTCTGCCTCTGGGTCTCGCCTTGACCGGTTCAGCAGGCAAGAGGAAGACGAAGCTCGTCCTAGCCATAGTGGTCCTGCCAAAAGACAGTCGGAGCCGGTGACCTCCAACCCTTCCGTGTCCTCACTGGGAACACCTGAAGATGCTTATATCCTTCCGGACGACAGGGACTCGATGGACGTAGACATGGATTACCACTTCCCGGAAGAGATGGACAGACTTCAGACTTCCAGAGGCGGTGCTCCAAGTGGACGGTCCCTTCAAGAGGGAGATCTTACGTTTACCGATGTGGTCCACAGGAGACCTGCGAGCTCCGGTCTGACCAGGGTCAGGACAGCGGGCGTTTCCACTCCACACACAGAGTCCAATAATTCAAGACCACCTGGGAATGTTGATGCTGCGCTAGCGCTGACCTCTCCTCCATTCACCTACCTGACGTTGCTGCAGGCCAAGTCCCCCCAACAACGCCATGGCGCCAGCGTGCGCATCAAGGCCTTCATCGTCACCCTCCTGGGTAAACTGACGAGCACTGCGGGCGCCTGGCGGGTCCGGGCCACCGTATCGGACGGCACCGGCTACCTGGACGTGGAGCTGTCGGACCGGGTGCTCGTCGGGCTGCTGGGGTTCACCGTGGCGCAGAAAGGCACCATGAAGCGCGAGCCGAGTCGCAGGGCGGAGCTGGACGCCGGCATGAGGCGGTGTCAGGAGGAGATGGTCGACATGTGCTGCGTGATGACGCTTGCTTTTGAAGAACAGGGCAGCAGAGCAGTGGTCACCAGAATAGACCCTGTTACAGAGGAAGACCTTGGAGCCCTGGAGCAGAGGGTTAGGGGAAAATGATGGACTGAAACTGGGCACAGGGTTCAATGGAAAAACTAGCTCGCATGAAGGACCTTCCAACTGTGCTGGAAAAGCAATAACCTGTTGAAACGTCTAACCGGGCTTGCACATATTTGTGATAGTTGGTAAGAAATTGTGACATTTACATTTGATGCAATGCATTAATCAGTAATACTGTGCCACTCATTTTCAAGAGCACAATTTCTGAGCTCACCAACAAGCGTTTAACCAATATGAAATTTGCAGTGAGCAAATTAATTAGAATTGCACTGCAATGAACATATAATGGGCAGATTTAATAAACATTAAAATAACTTAAGATGGTAAATTCTATACGATGTGTATCTTATGTAAATGCATACATGCATACATTCAGTATCAGATCTTCAGTACTTTGTATCAGATACGACCCTGTTTTGCAAACTGGTAATTATAGGTGGTTTTATTAAAGGTAACGTTTCGGTAAGGAGAATCGGTACTTCTAAATGGAGATGTGTGGAGGAGCGAGGGAATTGACGGGAGTATGAGACCAAGAGTGCCAGGGAAAAAAATAATAATTCATGCACTGATTGTTGTAATTAATTGCTGGACTTTGCATTCACTCAATACATCTTTTGCTCCTGATTGAAAATGATTGAATGTCCATGGGCATGGACTTGGTATAATAAACTTGCCCATGAAAGAATAAGAGAAATTAAAGATAAAAGGAGAGACCGTGGACCTCCACTGTTCTTATTCATTGCGGAGCTCATCTGTGATTTGAGTATGATGGGTTTATATTTAACCGTACCACAGAAACCATTTCCTACCAATTTGATATTTTGCTTGTATATTTTATGGTTTGTGTGCATGTATGTGTGTAGACTCCGAAAACAAATAAAAAGTATCCTCGAATCGAGTGCTTCCCGTTTAGTTTCTCAAATTGTCCTCATCTTTATCTCATCTATAGTGTCTTATTGAAATGTGAAAACAATAAGCATCCAACACATTTAAAAAAATGTTTCTGTAGAATGGATCAAACTAGATATACGTCCATTGTACAAAGATGCACACATCCATAAGGATGTGTTTATGCTGCCATGGGGTTAGTCTGTCCTGTCCTGTTTGATTGTTGCAGTACAGCCACAGAGTGCATAAGATCACTGCAGCGATAAAGCCATGTTTCAGTATGATAATGAAGAAATCACTGGCTAATAAAGACCCCATGGTGAGCCTATGTTTGCACGTATATGTAAATGCGTGTGTGTGTGCACGTGCACGTGTGCTCATTGCTATGCCCCGGTGTGTGTGTCCATTCAGATGGATGGTCTGAGTTCATTAAGGCCTAATCAGGTTGAGCAGTTAAATCAGGACCCTGCCATGCATGTCGTTAGCCTGTTATGTGATAATGAGCCTGGATACAATGGAGAGGGGGGT
>OMKN01068739.1:0-21525 GCA_900302345.1 Melanonus zugmayeri
CTCGCTATTTTCAATCACACACACACACACACACGCGCACACGTACACGCAGCAAACACACACACTTACTTTACTCGACAAGCAAGTTCGTTTCCCCTTGGCTGAACGTTGCAAGCCACAAGAACGTCAGTGTTGTCAGTGTTGTCAGTGGTTCGCACCAGGAGCGGATCTAGGAGTTGACAAGATCCGGTGCTAGCGCTGGGATTCCACTCGCAACTTTTTTCCTTGTTGTTGCAGTTACAGACCCCCGCCAATAGGGGGCGCTGCTGCAGCTCCCTCAGCACCCCCTGAGCCAGGGAGAAATCAGAAAACCTCCTCCATCGTAGGGCCTACGGTTAGGTGTGTGCACCCCAGGCAAGTGGGTACAGGCACCGGTATGTTGTTGGCCCTTGATTGCTCAACTGACGTAAATGCCAATATTTCAGACATGGATTGAAACTAATGTCTAATACTATTTAGATGCTTACTAGTATGTACATAAGACCATAAATTACATAGTCATCCGACAGTGATGACTATCCGACAGTCATCCGACAGTGAAATGATCTTCTCCAAATGTCAACAACGCAATTTTATTCCTGAGAAAACTGCACCAGGTCCACCGATCGGTCCTACAAGCATTCTACTGCCGTTTCATTGAGTCCACATCATCACATTCAAACATACCGTCTGGTTTGGATCCTTGAGCATCAGCCACTATTCAGGACAATTTCTTGAGCATAGCCTGCGTGACCCTCATGTTTAACTTTCTCCACCAACTTACGCCATCCATCACTGTTATGCAGAGGACACGCAACTATTCCTCTCCTTACCCCCTTCTGACACCCATTTCTTTAGCCTTGCACCTTCCTGTAAAGCACTTTGTGACCAATGTCTGTGAAAAGCGCTTTATAAATAAACTTTACTTACTTACTATGACTGCGCATCACCTGAAGCTGGACCTTGACAGCTTCAGGTGCAAAGAGGAGACTGAGCTCCTCTTTGTGCCGGGGAAAGACTGTCGCTCAACTAGTGTTTGTCCTACAAGGACACCTCTATGAAAAGGGTATTTTCTGCCCCATATCGCTAGAGGGCGCCAAGTAACCTTTGATTACTTTGTCTAAGCCAAGGTAACAGGCGACTACATCACCTGTAGAGTTTTGACTGAATGCAATGCTTGAATGATAAGAATGATAAGAAGTGAAATATGATGATTATGGGTGGATATTATGGATATTATTAACGGATAGCCTAGTAATTAATAGGATTAAGAATAGAAGTAGGTCTACCTTGAATATACAGTAATAATAATCATATGGAAAGAAGCAATTGAATCACTTAAATGGTCGATAAATGCATATAGGCCTAACTGTAGGCTTACATTTATGAATAATTGTTACATAAATATAGGCTACATATAAGAAGTGCTAAGCTAATTACAAGTGATTTTGCCCAGAAAAGTGTGGCAGGGTCAACTGCTACAGTTATTCTTAGAAAGAGGGGAAATGTTGTATTCTCTAATAGGTCTATTGTAATTAGCCGATGTTGCTAAGTAGACCTAACCATTAGGTCTACTACACATTGTAAGATAATATTGATGCACCTGATTTTTACTTTGTAAAAATTGTACTTACCTTGTAAGTATATTGCAACCTCACAAACTGCATCCATCACTGTTATGCAGAGGACATGCAACTATTCCTCTCCTTCCCCCCTTCTGACACCCATTTTTTTAGCCTTGCACCCCCTGTAAAGCACTTTGTGACCAATGTCTGTGAAAAGCGCTTTATAAATAAACTTTACTTACTTAACGGAACTCTTGCGGAACTCAGCATCGCTGACTCTGCGCTGTCCTGGTTCACGTCCTACTTGACGCAACGCACGCACCAGGTCACATGGAGCAGTTCCTTGTCGAAACCTTGTCTTCTCGACACTGGTGTCTCTCAAGACTTAGTACTAGGACCTCTTCTGTTCTCTCTATATACTAGGACCCTAGGCTCTGTAATCACATCACATGGTTTCTCCTATCACTGTTATGCAGACGACACGCAACTATACCTCTCCTTCCCCCCCACACCCAGGTCGCAACACGCATCTCAGAATGTCTAGCAGACATCAGCACTTGGACGACTGCGCATCACCTGAAGCTGGACCTTGACAGCTTCAGGTGCAAAGAGGAGACTGAGCTGCTCTTTGTGCCGGGGAAAGACTGTCGCTCAACTAGTGTTTGTCCTACAAGGACACCTCTATGAAAAGGGTATTTTCTGCCCCATATCGCTAGAGGGCGCCAAGTAACCTTTGATTACTTTGTCTAAGCCAAGGTAACAGGCGACTACATCACCTGTAGAGTTTTGAGTTTTGACTGAATGCAATGCTTGAATGATAAGAATGATAAGAAGTGAAATATGATGATTATGGGTGGATATTATGGATATTATTAACGGATAGCCTAGTAATTAATAAGATTAAGAATAGAAGTAGGTCTACCTTGAATATACAGTAATAATAATCATATGGAAAGAAGCAATTGAATCACTTAAATGCATATAGGCCTAACTGTAGGCTTACATTTATGAATAATTGTTACATGAATATAGGCTACATATAAGAAGTGCTAAGCTAATTACAAGTGATTTTGCCCAGAAAAGTGTGGCAGGGTCAACTGCTACACAGTGTCACTGTGGCACACATCACTTGAATGATAAAACCCACTGACAATGTTAAATAATGTTATTATGGTAATAGGCCATAATGTTATGATTATTATTATTGTCCATCATCCACTAGATATGCTTAGAAAATTAACAGCACATATAGTTTACATGCCTTTTCACAACAAATGTATGCTAAATATTTAAATACCCTAACCATTCCTGATTGCAAAAAAGCTGTTATTTATTGAGCATTTATGCTTAATAATGAACCAACAGCTATAGATTGTTCTATATAGGCAAAACATTTGCCTAATTTAGGCCTAAAACATAGACCTTGATGATTTTTACTTATTCCATTTGTGTGATTTCTTTCCACATTGTTTATTATTATAGCATATATCCTTTTCAATAATATCTAGGCCTATCTTATAGTCAACACATCACCTTATGAATTAATTTAGACCTCTATATTCTTTATACACATGGGCACTAAGCCTATTACCTAGTTTGTGAGCTTTATACTAAGCTATATTAAACCCCATGCATAGGCCTATAGATCCCAGGTTTACTGGGATCTTTAGGTCTCTTTTACCCTACAGGTCAACAACGGCATCACAACTAGGCCCAGCCCATCAACTGGAACAAATAATATATATCGACTTTTGGGACGTATGAAACTCGAACGTTTATTAGTGGTATAGTCCTAACAAGCATTTGCTATATGGTAGCCTACAGTTTGCTAAACACACATCACTGTCCGATAGGCCTATTAATGTAGGTCCTACTTTTCCTTTTGTACAGAAATAATCGAAATGTAACTATCTAAGAATAAATTGATAAATAAATTAATGCAGATACATAGGCTACGACTGTCAGCACAGCAGCCGTTGTTCCTTATGATCTAGGCCCATATATAATAGATTATATATATATAATATATATATAATCTATGATCTATAGACTAACGTCGAACGAGTTGGGCTCTGAACGCGCGTCGTTTCTGATTATCCCACTTCAGGTTATTCAACTTGGGTCGGATCCGTCTCATGAAGCCACCGTAACGCTTTTGCAGTTTTTCATGCTCTCGGCTGCCTTTCTCTACATCATCTGCATTATTTCTCTTAGACTTCGGGCCAAAATAATGAAATGCGTCGCCGTGCAGTTTAACTTTAATCAACGCTGCGTGGTCCACCTCGTTTTCCGTGGCGCCGTATTCGTCTTCCTCATACATCTCAGGGATCTGTTGCTCTGCGTATTTCCACGCAGTATCAGAATTATCAATCATCGGGAAGGCAGCTATATTCTTCACATGTTTGTGGGTTTTGCCAGTGACTCCATGATAAAGCAGTGTGGCGGATCTCTCTTGTTGGCTGAGCCCCGTGGGAGCTGCCGTCTGCAGGGCGCTGCTGGGCCGACCTGTCTTCCACTCTTTTGATTTCCGGAGGGTTTCCTCACACTCCAAAATGCACGTCTGAAAAACAAATGTGTAGAGGAATTGATTAACCATACATTTTATGTAGAGACATAGGCCTACTGTGGCTCCGACATTAGGCTACAAATCTAGATGTATTTGTTTGGATTGTTGCTGCAATCAGCTTGGCAGATCATAAAGAAAATACAAAGACACAAATAATTCAACTAAACGAGAGTGAATTTTCAATCCCCATGCTTCACTAATCACTACTACATCTCATTTTGTAGATTATGTGCAATATATCATATCATAGGCCTACCAGGTGTCTGAAAGATGCACCTGAATCGGTCTGACGGACGCAGTTTTGACATTTCGGAGAACCGTCGGTCTGAACGGACAAAGGCAAACTCAGCATCAGCACCAAGACGTACCACTCCATGTTCCCCAAATCCCTGAGAGAAAAAGTTGGAGACAAAGTCAGCCTGCGAGTTGTAAGTCACATATAATGTCTAAATGCCACATATAATGTCTAAATGTCACATAGTATGTCTGAATGTCAATGCGAAATTAACTTAACAGTTCTGTTGTCATTATGTCCATAAAGGCTGGACGGTCATTAGAGAAAATACATAGGCCTATTCATATCACGAGGACAGAATCACAATAATATGAACAAAAAAATATAATTCAGAAATCGTAATGGTATTGGGGTGACATTTCCAGATTAAAAATGTAAAAATAAACCAAAAGCATTTACCTCCTATTTCCGAATGCGTAATTCAGTAGGACTATCAATAGGTAGGCCTATAGAGCGCTTCTGTGTCCTCTCACAGTAGTGATGCTCCTGCGGGGCTCTTCTTGTTTATATTGACGGATACGCTCACGGCACCCAGATACGTCACACCTGCTTGTTCCGTCTCACCTGACCATGATGCGCACAGAATCCCACCCCCGACCTACGCCTGTATGACGCCCACACTGACTGTCTCATATCAACTAGGAAATGTATCCTATCACCACAAGTCATGATAATGACAAACCAAACAGTCAGATTCACTGTTTGGTTTGGAGTGAATAATGAGGTGTAAGCTGTGTGAACATGTTTACCAATCAAGTTTAATAGGCTACAGTGAATTGGTATTGACTACATTGTAATAAAAAGTCACATTGAAATAAGGCTAATGATGTCATTCACTATCTTCAATCTTTTTAATTGTTTTGATGAATGAGGAAAAACCTTGGCTTTGTAGTATCTAGTATCTAGATAATTTAGGCTAATTTGATTTCAAGATATATAATAAGTATTGTGCGTGGTAGTTCTTTTCAGTAGTTAGTGCTTTAGGCACTATGCTTATCACTGTTGCATCACAGTTCCACACTTTTTTTAAGATCACTTTTCCCTCCTCCTCACACATATCTTTTTTAAGTCGCAAATCACCCAAAGCACTCTATCGCTGCAAATGCCCTTATATTGCAATACTTATGGTAAGACATGTCAATCATTCCCGTCCATTCTAAAGTGGTCAACACATGATCACCGTTTAACATCACCGTTGCCAATGTACAGGGCCAGCTCTAGACAACAGGGGTGTTATTTTGTTCATGTTTATGTAGACTACCCCTTTCCCCTCCATTCATTTGTTCTGGTCTTGGCTCTGAAATCTCGCAATCCTCACGAGCCTCATCCACATTGTCAAAATCAGCTAAATATTCAAGCCATGACTTTGAAAATCTTTTAGATAACACTAAGCTATGCTTCTGTAGTCCAACACAATAAATTATTGCCGGCACTCCTCTCTCCAACTCTCACTCACGTTTCCACTCTTCTCTTCCTGCAACAACTCAACTCTCATGAAATTCAGAGTGAGACTTCTCCTTGAGCGAGACTTGGTTACACAACCAAGACCGGATCTTACACAGACCGGATCAAGCAAAGGTAAAGAAAAAAGGTGTATTTCTCTGCAGGGATCTTTTTCATAATGTTGTCAGAAACTTATAATAACAGTCTGAGCCAGTCAGTGGCAAAAACAAGCACTTTTAGAGGACGTACATTGATGGGGCGCAATTGTTAAGCTATTGTTACCCTTTAACTCACTCTTATTTTGTATGTAATTGATTGATGTGATTGTATGCAACACAAGCATGTAAATCAACACTTGATTGATCCATCGTGATCTTAAGCAGGGAACTATATGGGACAATGTACCGTGGGTCTAGCGATGTTAACTGAAAACTGAAAAGCCGAAGCAATGGCGTTAAAGCATGGCAAAAAGAGAGGTGATCCCCGGTCATATTTCAGAAGTTAACACCACGAGACCCACGGTGACTTGGACTGTGAGTGTGTCTTTTGCGTCCAGCTTCAGATCGCTTTATTGTGTGAAGTGAATATTTGTTTTATATCCATTCTTTTTAAAATTCACATCGGTTCTTGTCTAATGTTATGGTTGCATGTAGCCTATGGATGTCACTTCAACTTGCTTCCGTAACCGGTTACCGTAATAGCGTGTAAAACTGTAAACATTATTTTTTTTTCTTGCCACGAATCAGCGAATAATCGAGTGAACTGGCGAGTCGGAGTCGACTTGGAAAGTTATGAGTGGGGTTCAGTCCTGATCCGTTCCCAGTATCACTTCATTGTGCTCATTCTGCCTGAGAGCGTTTTGCGTGAATGCAGCTGCTGCAAATGTAAACAATAGCAATATAGCTACTGTTAGCTATTATGTTGTACATAAACTCCGTACTGACTTTGATTTATGCACTTTATTCCTAAAGACACCGATATGTCAGACAAATACTTTAAACATATGCTGAATAGCAAGGCAACTTAGATATCATTCAATAGTGTTTAGCTTTCAAGCAATTGCATGTCGTCTGGCTTGTAGAGATAGCATAGCTTGTAGAGATAGCATAGCTTGTAGAGATAGCATACTGTAGCACACGGCGCATTGATTCCAAAAGACAGAAGTGCTATTGCTATTATATATTTGTGGAGAGGTGCGCTTCCACTAAATGTTCTTTGGCAGAATCGGCACAACAATGTCATTTTGACAAATGATATTGGTAACGGATGTTTTAGTGAAGCCAGGAGAGACGGTCACGATGGTTTAATCACCAGAATGGTCTTTAAGGATGCCTACAGGTACACTGCAGACATTGAGAATCCAGAACCTTTCGGGTGGGAATCGAAAACCCTAGCTACTACGCTACAGTAAATGCTTGTGGACAAGCGTTCCTCTTAGAAGTGTATATCTTTGTATCTTTCCATGGCCATGCTTTCACAAAACATGCTCTGAGTGCTTGTCAGATCAAAGTTGCACCCCCACACAAAATGTTATTCATTTTTTGTCCCTTCAGGATGAGCTTCATACCTAATGAATATTCACTGCCTTCTCTGTTTGAATGTGTATTTACATTTCTCTCTAGTTACCTAGAGACCTCCGCATATCTGAAAATAATCTTACTACTCCTACATATTGACACACAGACACACAGAAACGCAGATATATAATGATGCTCATACAATAAAACATTTTAACTACAGTACATTTAGAATTTCATCATTTGTAGATGCTGTTTCCCTCGTTCAACAGGAGACAGGTTTGTGCTGCCTTTTATTGTGCTAAACGATCGCTCACATACAAGAAAGATCACCAATTGATTTATGACATCACAAATTGTTGCATTTGTCAAAACTTAATTTTAAAATAAAAGAATGAAAGTGATTCACCACGGCTCTCTATATCAGTTGTGAAAATGGCACAAATATCTTGATACAGGCTTCGTTGCTGAGGGCATAATATTATCAGGATGTATAGTATGTTATGATACATGATTTCAAATCATTTTGCACAAAAGTGATGGTTGCAGTAAGAAGTGACAGTGTTACATACTGTAGTTTGAACCGTGTGTTGCACTTTCTACTTCAGGGTTTGATCCTGTTAAGGGTTTCCTTCTGCTTACAGTTCAAATCCCTTGACTTGTCCTGTTGTATTTGAGGAAGATAACGTCACCACTCTGCTGTATAGAGGCATAACAATAAATAATGAATCAGACGGTCACCTGCTTCAATTCCCACATTTGTGTAGCACCAGTGCAGTGTGTTCATCAGACCTCATGCGACGCATCTAAAAGCATTTGACCTTTATTTCCTTTTCAGTAGCAGCAGTGTTTCCTCTATCACAGCATGGAAATCTCAGCTGGACTCCTAATAGTTCTGTGTTTCTTTTTGTCAGCAAAAATATGCTGGTTTATAAATGTTTGCTTCTTGTAATTGAGTGGTTCACTTAATCTGGTTGTAAAATATCCATACATAATCTTACACTAATGTTGGTACATAAATACAGAGACTGAATTCATTGTTTTAAACTGAGTGCATGGTTACTGACAAGGTATCAGATTTGTGGCGTGGGAAATACCCGAGAGCTCTAAAACGTGTGCATTCATAAGATGAAGTACAATAAAAAAGCACTTCATAATGTTGTTTTTGATTGACTTAACAAATAATGATGTGCTATTGCTATGCAACAAAAATGGAGACAAAGTGATTCTAAGCTATGAACGCCAGGATTATTTCCATCACCTTACTTCTCAGAGGTATTGGCCTTCAGGTTGTCACGGCAACGCAATGCGTAGATAGCTGGAAAGGAATTAGCTTTAACAATGCACAAAATAAAGAAGGAAGAAAGGGAGAGAGACAGAGAGCACGACGTGAGAAAGAGGAGGTGTGTTTGCCAGGAGCTGTAGTATGTGACCATGATACTTGTGAAATATATTTTACCCCAGAAGCACAATGGCTACAATTATACATATACAGTATATTACACACACACACACACACACACACACACACACACATAGACGTGCAACTGAGACAGCTGTACACGCAAAGACTTGAGCTATGGGCCAATTTAAAATAGGCTTTAAATGATTACTTTAGAGTCAAACCAACTCAAACTAGAGAAGCCCTTCTGGAGTTCGTCCATGACAACTCCATTACTGCAAATACACACAGATGAGCCAAGGAAATATGCAGCTGCCGGGTAAATATGCAAAGACTTTCAACACAAGGTTTGCATCCCAACAGGACTTTAAATGATCAGAGGACCAACAAGTGCGCTGGAAAACAGTCGTGTTTGGGGCTGGATTTAAGACAGGGGTAGCGGGGGAAGAAGTACATACATGTGGGGGATTGAAATGACTGTATAGCGTAGGTAATAATCAAACTACCCTACCTCAAAGGACACACAGTTCAGCACCCTTGTTGAATTCGCCCCTACTGCCGGATTTCCAGCAACAGAGCCCTGGTGGTCCTGTTATCCTTACCCAAATGTCTGAAACTGCTGTTCCTCTCTTACCAAGTAGGATTACTATTACAACAACAGTTGCAATAGTAAACCTAAGCTGACCTGTCTCATGACCCTATCTCATGGTCTAATGCTTACCTTCACTGCCAACCATTTTCTCCTCTCCCCCCCCCAGGCCAGCAAGGACAAGATCCTTTTGTGTCTACTCCTCCTATTCAATTTAGTCTCTTTGTATACTCCCAGAATAAGTGTAGTCATTTCTGGTCTGTCCGAATATTCCCTACATGATGCATCTTGCATGCCATGGTATCTAGTGTGAAATGTGCCTCTTTCCACTTCCATATTTGACTGCTGATATTTTTCTCAATTTTTAAAAGAGACTTTAAAGAGACTGAATCCTTGAGGTCTCAAGGATTCCGCTCTCCTCCATTCACTAGCAGGGGTAGTGAATGTACATATGTAAATACGTAATATGCATCCCTCATTCGGTGTGAAAATTGTTAGCACAATCTACTCGCTGCACTCAGTCCCTGTACAAGCAAGGCCTGCTGTGTGTGCGCAAGACCTGTCGGCTATGGCATAAAGGGACGGCAATTTGATTTAATTTAAAATACAGTATATTAAAATTGAAGTCAACTGTTGATCTACCGATTATTTATTTCTGAGTAGTGGAGAAGGGGTAGGATTAAATAAGCTTATGCTTCTTCCTACTCATTTTCGGACTTGTTAAGTTAATATTGTTTTTCTTGGTTTATTTTATTTTATTGTTATAACTATTTTCTTTTTGATTTTGTCTTGCTATTTTAATTATTGTATTTTCACATGTTCAAAATAAAACTTTAATTCATTCATTCATTCATTCATCACCCTGCATCAAACGGGGAAGCAGAAAGGTAATTGTAGATCCCCAAGTGATCCCTGATGAAAAATGTTCTTGAGGGCAACGGGAAATCTACTGTGTAGCATATTCCTAGCTACTGCCACTGAAGATAGGAACTCAAAGTGGCTGCTGCAGGGCGTCTCCAGAAGACAGGACACAGGGCGATGTTGAAACCGGTTTATTGTTTAAGATGCACAATGAATTGTTTGCTGAGCAGGTGGTAAATGCGGTCATGACAGGATTCCTGAATGTGTGTGGGGGGGGGGGCTGGTTTAACCTGTGGGCTTGATTACTGATTACACCACAGGTGTGCAGCCTCACCCAGCCCCAAAGTCTAATCAGTCTGACTCAGGCCAGGTGAGGCTGCTTAAACAAGCCACCAACCACACACACTCCACATACTGCCCCGCTTGAACATCACTTAGCCAACGTCCGGTTGATGTACCGCAGTATGCCACACATGGTCACAGGTTGCACTCCAGTGGAGCTGCTTCTGAAGCAGCAAATGAGAACACGCTTCCCCCTGCTTAGACCTGACATTGCCCAGACCATGGAAGACAAACAATCCAACTAGGTAGACTACACCTGCGTGCATTTAAAAAAATGCATCATTATCATAAACATCATAATAGTGATAAGTATAGTCGTGATAACAATAACAATTAGATGTCATAACCACCACCTAATTAATAAAACATGTGAGGAGGGCCTTCCTCACCATTGTAATGGTGATTTCATGATTAACAGTATGATGTGTGTATAAATGTTAATGATATGATTATTTGCTGAAAGAGAAATAATGGCAGTGCATCACTGATTGGGCGACATGCATGTGCACACTGCTAAGATCTGACAAACAGAATAATATTATCCCGCTATCACTCTTAAAGGGAAATTCAGACTCCCCCTCCCTGGGAAATGGGCTAATAAGAAATTACACTTATTGATGACAAAAACAGGTTGATTCGAGTGGCTTGTTGACATTTAAACAAATACATGGAATTTCCATTTAATTTCACCAAGTAATGAATAATTCATATTTAAATTTAAAATACAAATATTGAATGTGTGTCTTAGTCTGCAGGTAGGTAGGTTACCCCATCACTCTGCATTCCTTCTCAAGGTTTCTTCCTTCATAACTAAGGGGTTTTTCATGCCCTTTGGGGGGCTAGTGTTAGGGGCTGTCATACATATATGGTCTGTAAAGCCTATGCAATATAAAGTATAGCCCTATAAAAGGCTATACAAATAAAATTGACTTGACAATGAATGTCCATATACTGTAGTTCTTCACTATAAAAGGGAGCATATGTTTTGTCCAAAGATCTATTAGATAGATCTAGATATAAAATGACATATACTTTGTATGATTGACATACAAAACAGAGTAAAAATAACACTAACACAATGAGCAAACTACATGGCCTGTCAATATGAAACATGAAACATGTGCCCAGCCCCAGACCGGAGGCTGGGAAAATCAGGAAAGTTATTTGTACCTCTC
This sequence comes from Melanonus zugmayeri, assembly GCA_900302345.1. NCBI lineage: Eukaryota > Metazoa > Chordata > Actinopteri > Gadiformes > Melanonidae > Melanonus > Melanonus zugmayeri. Next base: position 11,735 of record OMKN01068739.1, read on the forward strand.
ATGACAAGACCTAAGGAATAGGGACAACAAAGCTGCCACATTTAACATGAATATGTTCAATTATTTAAAAAAATGTATTATGTGGAGTAACACATTTCTGCCTACAAATAAATCTTACCAATGTGCCTTTAACCCTGTAAACCCCAGTTGCAAATGAAAATTAGGAATATGATTACAGACTGCCCGGCCCTGGATGATATGAACCTTGAGTCCAGAACAGCCAAAGGAGCATCACCCTCGACAGTCATTGGCTGGAGAAGGATTTAGCTACTTCCAATACGACTCCTTCTGGTGTGGATATATTTGATTTTTTTGTAGTTGGCTAGTGCTACATTTTACATTAAAAGAAAACCTATATTGGAGTTTACTGTAAATTTCAACACGTGTTTGCATATCAGTTGCCAATATCGGTTAGCTTACCTTACTTAAGTTATTATTAAACCAATATCAAGTACCCTGAAAAAATGATCAGTTGAATCATGACTACCTGTATAAATAGTATGGCTCAGAGCTCCTATAACTAATGAAAGAACAAAAGAATAAAATAGCTTATACAAACCATGTTCCCAGATGTTGTCTTTACAACAACAACAAAATCATGTTGAAAGTAGAATAAAACATTCTCACAAATGGAATAAACTTTCACAATTTTCAGAATAGATCTTTTATTGTATTCCTCTGGTTTTGACCCATCTCTTGGAACAGTGAGCAGCCACGGTGCAGCACCCGGGAACCAACTTCAGGTCTACTGCCGGTGCCTTGGTCAAGGGCACAGGCAACCGGAGCACCCGGAGGCCACGCAAAGATGGGGAGAACATACAAACTCCACACAGAAAGGTCCCAGCTGAGTTTTAACCCATGACCTTCTTGCTGTGAGGCCACTAACATAAAATAGACATAATCAATAATGTATCAAACACAAATGTGTAACCAAAGTGAAATTGTATTTTTGCTTTGATAAGGTGGCACAACAACGTAGTACAAGTATAACATCTTAAGTAATTTGTTCCATTCATAGAAAGCATGAAACTCAAGCTGCGATTTTGTTGCTACCAATATGTGCATTACTGCATATCTAGCAAGTCCTGTGAAGTGAAACTACAAATACTACATACAGAGTATAAACATAATTTAAGACATGATTCATTCAACTCTTTGGTTACGAGTCATTTGGTAACAACAAGCAAATGTCAGTTAAACAGGAAAGAACTTACTGCCCCAAAAAGCTTTTCCACCAAACTATTAGCATACACCAATAGTATGTGAGAAAAAAAGTCACACTTTGATATGCATCTTGAATTAAGAACACACAACTCCAATGTGTAATACGATGTACTGTATGAGCATTGTGAAGTGTTTCAAGAAGTGAACCCAGGAGGATTAGATTGACCGTAGAATAAAAACCTGGTGTAAACAACTGTAGTAACTGCTGATCCATAGGCACGATGCAAGACTTAATGCTGCACAATGCACAAGTAAATTGCTGGTATTTGGAATTGAAGACAAGAAACTCTGCAGCAGTCCACAGGTTTGAAAAACATTCTAAAATTACATTAGATAGTAAAAATCACAAACAGTTGGATATTGAATGAATTGAGGCACTGAAGAACAAATATAAATTCCAAGCTTGGAAATATGTTAAAGTCGAGCATACCAAAAAAAAAGAAGCATAAATCAATTTTTACAAAGATGAAAGGTAAGAGCGATTTTCATCTTCCTGAACATAGCCAAAGAGGTATCCGCTTCACACACATTGTGTTGATTATTATTTAGAGAGCAAGACTTTTTTTACAGCACAGTTGAGTTCTATACCGATGAACTCATCTCTTTCCAGACTTCATGTAGGAGGGGATGGCCCCACGGGCAGTAAGCCCTTCAAAACGTTTGTATGTGTAGTTGATGAAGACCCAGTCCTTGTTCTTCAGGTCTGTCTCGGTCTGGTTGGATACAACTGGAGCAGCTAGGAAAAAATATTGTAAAAATAATATAGTGTCATGTCTGGGAAAATGTATAGGGATACAATGAATCAATTGGATGAAATATGTTCTCACTTGTTGGCTGGAGAATATCTGAATCAGGGAATTCATCAAAGTTCGATGTGTCATCAATACTTTTGATCTCTATGGGAATGGCTGCAGGTCTCTCTCTGGCAGAACAAACAGATCAGAGCAATTAAAAAATAAAGAATAAAAAGAATGACCCATGTCATTTTCTACGTGCCATGTCTAAAGTAATGACAAAAAGGATCCAACCTGATGTGGTCATAATCCACCCCCTCAAAGAAGGGGTTGCTCTTTATCTCATCCACAGCGGTGGCTCCGATCCTGTGCTCCTCTTCACAGCAGAATCTGGAGAGGTCAACATGAAGGTGCCATATCTTGTCAGCTGTTTGCAATGCCAACACCGCTTAATGGGTGACGGCCAAATTACACTTCAGCACGTACGCAAAGATCCACGTCACTACTCAAGAGACTGTGAATCTGAAGAGCATCTGAAATGCTATACTCTTGTGTACTGTACATGTTAATGGGACATGGAAGTATAAATGCTATACTGCCCCCTTGTGTACATGTTAATGGGACGTGGAAGTATAAATACTATACTGCCCCCTTGTGTACATGTTAATGGGAGGTGGAAGTATAAATGCTGGCAGCTCTGCAGAGATCCATGTCATGCAATATATGGAATATATAGCAATATATACCCACTAGTATTTTTATACCAGTTTTTTCTGCATTACACTATTATTTTAGTAACAGTGACAAAATAGCATGGATTACTATGTTTAAGATCATGGACAACATACTAACACGTTTAAAACAACAAAGTATACGATTTTGGGTTCACTGGCACTTGATATAGTTATGTATGCAGACACTAAAGCGTACCTGAGGATCAGTTCCTTTGCCTTCTCAGATATTGGTACTTCTGGAGGAAAGATGAGCGTTTCCTGCCAGTTCATCACCTTCCTGTACGTCTCCTGTGGGGTCTCTGAGCAGAACGGCGGGTACCCTGGGAAATTACAATAGATGCTCAGAATCAACAATGGGCTCATGCCAATATTTAAGCTTCTATGAAAATATTCCTGAAAAATATTTATTTTATAAAATATCAAGGCTTTTGCTTGTACGTAGACAGAAGGTCTATTGAAACACAACAGAGGGCACTGTTTGACTCCTTTGATTGCATTGAAGCTTGCCAAAGGCAGACTAGTGTTAATGTTGCTCTGATTGCAATCTTCTTCCCTGTGTCAAGGCATTGTCATGTACACACAGTTGTCACAATAATAGTTTGTTTGTTGACTGTAAATGGAGGATTTGTTGATTGGTCTATCTGAAAACTTCAGCAACTCCCAAAACAAAAAAGGAGCCTGTGGAAGACACACTTGCCCCAACTCTTCATTTGCAACATGTATGGAAAATGTTTTGCACTTACCTATCAGCATTTCATACATGATGACCCCCAGGCTCCACCAGTCACAGAGCTTGTTGTACCCATTCTGCATGAACACCTCGGGGGCGATGTAGTCTGGCGTGCCGACTGTAGAAAAGGCCTGTTCGGGAGGATTCAAAGAAGAGCGAGGGGTTAACATTGTTTTTTGGGATAGGTTAGGAACACCAAAACAATTCCATTTAAGTTGCAGTGAAACACATATATATGTATATATAAACAGATTGTCTTTGCAGCAATGTTGGAAGAATTGAAACCTTACCAGCTGTCTTCTGTTGCGCTTCCATGTCTCTGCTTTTCTTTTGGAGTTCATATTCTGAAACGCTGAATACAGACCCATGGTGTATTTGAAAGTGGTTTGCTCAAATAAATGCATTTAACTCCATAAACATAGAAACCGGTTAACGAATGTGAATGTGAAAAAACGTTGCACGTTGACATGATATACACATCATCTCACTGACTTTGTTTACTGAGGTCACTCGGAAGACTGTGGTTCAGGTTCTTGTAGAACTCCGTGCGGTGGGCCCTTTTCAGACCGGTACACAGGCCGAAATCTGAAAGCTTCACGTGACCCTGCAAGCACAACAAGATGATCACCGTTAAATACATTTTCTTCATACATGTATTTTCATATATACAAATGATGCATATATATAACTTTTCATGTGTGTTTGCAAGCACATTAACATATTCTTACCCTGGAATCTAAGAGCAGGTTGTCTGGCTTAATGTCTCTGTGGATGAAGCCCAGCTGGTGAATGGAGTCAATAGCCAGCACTGTCTCTGCTATGTAGAACTGAGTAGCCTCCTCTGTCAGAGTGTCCTTCTTCATCAACAGTGTCATCATATCTCCTGTAGAAAAGGTGCAGCATGATGAAACCAGGGTACTGATGCTTTCTTTCTGTTCAGAAGCTAATGGGCCTTATTCACCTGGTGGCCATCTTGGTTCTCAATGCCTGCTGGGTTGGGGGGAACTTGAATAAAACCCATTAGGATTCCATCCAAACAGCCATAGTTCATAGACTAGCAGGTATTGAGCTTAACCAATGTAATCATTATCAACTGTTGTGTTAATGATAGCAAAACGCCGTACCTCCTGGTAGGAACTCCATGATGAGGTAAAGGTTCAACTTGTCTTGGAAGCTGTAGAACATTTTGACGACCCAAAGACTGTCTGCTTCCACCAGGATGTCCCTCTCAGCTCGAATGTGGCCGACCTAAAGACAATGTAAAATAATATTAATAATTTGAATAATGTCACACAACATCTCTTATAAATATACAGTAGTATACTGCACATTACATACTGCAAATTGCCAGGCAAGTTTATTCTAGTGAATAGTTGGCCAAAATCAGATAGTTGCCCATCATGATAAATAAATACACAACAACAATAAATACTTGAAAAAGTAAAATGTAGCACACAATTACATTAATCACAAGGATGACTTTTCCAGTCATCCAGAGTACAGTGTACATATTTGTGTTACATCAAGGCTGAGTACTCTTTTGCATACACAAATGTTTGTAAATGAATTAAGCTCTCTAGTCTAATTCAAATTAAGCCAAACCTTACTTTGAGAATTACATGTTGGTTTAAGAATGATACTGATACTGTTAGACAACTCTGTGAATGTATAACAAGAACAGGATAACTTGTTTTTTTCTGCTATAATGTTTTCTACCGTTTGGTCCAATACAGTCTTCTCTGACACAGTTTTTGTCTAAGACCTTTTCTCTGTGGCCGTTTTGTCCGAGTCTAGTCTCACAAATCAGACTTTAGATTAGTAATCTAAAGTCTGATTCACTCTTTCACTTCATATTTGTTTCAACTAATCATGTCGCTGGAGGCGGGGATCTGTAAGCGCGTATTTGGCTAATTGGCAGCGAACACAAACTCGGCCAGAACTAGTAAACTTTTCCCGGTGAGAAGACAAGCTAAAACATCCTGTCCGGACACGAATGTTCTTAGAAAAAGTGTCTGTAATAGCTTTCACATCCATACCATGGAGACTGGCCAATCTACTGTAGAAATACACTTTCAGAAGCACCCTTCTGAAAGCTTCATCCACTCACACAAACAACTTTCTGTTCTGTAGAATATCTCCATAACCAAACAAGAAACAAGGTGTAACTCCGTCTCTTTCAGGTTTTGGTTTCAGGCTCTGTGCAATCTCTGTTCTGCTTCTGTACAAAGTTGGCAATTGCAAAAATGTGATTTGTTTTCAAATTAAGTGCAATTTGGTATAGTTAAGTACCTGTTCCTTTTCGAGCATATCAGCCTTCCGAAGAATCTTCATTGCATATACATGTCCTGTGTCTTTCTTCTGCACCAGACGAACCTTCAAGCAAACAGAAAGTTGTGTAATAAGTTGTGTAAAAATTTAACCAATGGACACTCCATTAATACCAGGATTCATTTTGTTGATGAAAACTATGATGAAAAATGAATGACAAAATGAAGTATGTTGGAATGGACACACAAAGTGTATACTGGAAGAGGGGGGAGGCATGCTATACTGTCTACAAGAATCTCATTTTGATAATCGATTGATCATTTAAGGCATTTATGAAGTACAAATAACAAACTGCTCAATGGAATGGAGGTCAAAACGGGCCACGGGAAAATTATGGACAGAAATTCACTTTCTGCATGTATTTGATGGGGGGGAAGTGGATTTTAAACAAAATATGCAAAATGGGTGAAATATTGCAAAAGGGAAAAAAGTTACATTGAATTGAAGGTTAGTAGTAACAACAAAATAGACCCAAAATGTAGTTCCTGTAAATGTAGCAAAATGTGAATAGTTGCGGTATAGGCAGGTGTGGTTAAGGAGTGAAAAGGCAAACTGTTGTCATCACTGTTTGAAAAAAAACTGTTATAGTCACCGTTTTATTCTCTGTACTTAACAAAAGTAATTGAGCTAAAACAATTTAGCCTCCCTATAAAATATTGATATATTTGACACTGAGATTTTATTGTACACTTTGTGGTCACCAAAGATGCAGTAAAGGGAGTATGGTGCAATCCCAGAGAATCTTAATCTTAATCCGAAATTAGTTTTTATAAAAAGCTCCCTACCTCTCCAAAAGCTCCTCGTCCGATGACCTTAAGAGATTCAAAGTCTTCTAGGCCTAGTCGGGTACGTTTCAGACGAAGAAACTCTGTCTCCTTTCTTGCATGTTGAGATCTTCTGACGCGTTTCTAGTAAAGCAGAGAAAATCATATCAATAATGGAATACATTTTTTGAAGGAAGAGACATCACCATACACCCTATACCCTACACATCACAATATGTCAATACCTGAAGCTGCACTATCATTAAGGTTATCAAAAAGTCTGGATCAGCTTAGAATTTAGGTTTTAGGTGTATTTAGTTAAGCCTGGTACTACAAGATTTGAAAAGTCTTACACGATTTTGAAATTGTGAAGAAACCACACGATTAACGACAACCTTTGTACACGACATGATAAATCCTGTAATGTGTGGATCAGTGCAATGATTTGTTTGAAACAGCACCCGCTCAAACAGTGTAAACAAACATGGCGGATGACGGGCTGAAAGAGCCGACACGGCATTAGTTGATTGTGTTCAATAAATGTATCTTGTTTAAATGATGCCTGAAATTATGACATATATTCTGTCTTGTATTGTTGTATATTAATTTAAAAAAGGAGGCAAAAAAACGTAAAACGTGTTAAACATTTCAAATGAATCACCAAGATCAAAACGTTAATTCCCCCAGCCATAATATATATTTATATATACATAAAATATAAAAACACACAACAAACAACAATAAACTCTACAAAAACAATAAATGCTATTTGGAAACTCTGGGCATGCCAACATGTACGAAATCATCTATTCTTTGTCAACAGTCATAAAGTACCAAATGATTACCGAAGTGAGTGTTTGAGGACAATCAGTCTTGATCTACAGTAAGGTCAGGTACAATTAGAGCATAGAGATAAGATGCAGTCAACAGCCTAATCATCTGGTACCGGTGTGATTACTCAATAGCCTAATCACACAGGTACCAGATGATTTGATTTAACTTGACATTACCTCCCGTCAGCCTAGCCCTGTCTGAACCGAACGATTGCCCATAAAAAACAGACGGTCAACACCTCCCACCAGTGCATGTCTTCTGTGGTTCTACCGCTTAAATGTTGCAGCAACGAAAGTTATTACACACGAACGACCAACAACAATGTGGGCTTTTTTTGTCAGTGTCAACAGATCATGTGGAAATGAGGGAGAAAGCACATAGGGTATTGCCTTTACAGTATTTTAAGCATTTGTCATGTTAGTTTTACGATTGTGAGCCAGTATTGTTTTCTAAAAATGCCCAAAATACACACTTACGTCTTCATCAGCCAATCCCTCTTGATCCATCACTTTTTCCAACTTCTGCTGTCTGAAAACAAGTCCATAGGAAAATTACATTGATTATATTAAGATATACTGCAGCAGATAATTTACGTATGGGAACAGGTGGACAAGGAAATTAAAATGTCCAGTCAACGTATTGTTTCTGTCCTATGCGGTTACATTTTATTCTGTAAAGGAAGATAACATTCAAAATACAATGCAAATACAATACCTTACCTCATCTCCCTTTCCTCATGCTGCGATATTAGGTTACTGTAAAAGTTTTCCAGGGTCACTTTGGCCATGGTCACTCTGTCTTTTGTGTGGTTACTCATCGAGGAGCAGGAGCTCTGGCCCGTCATTGCCATGATACCTGGATGTAGCCAGCAGAGTGAAAAGTGGGCTGAGAAACGGAGAAAATTGCATATACATAATACAGTGATAGATAGTAGGGCTGTACACAAGTTGAAATTCAAGTCGACTCCGATTTGCCAGTTCAATAGGATTATTCAACAGAATCAACAGAAAACAACAAAAGTTCTCACGTTTTACATGCCATTATGGTTCCCGGGTTACTGAAGCAAGTGGAGGTGACAGGTGCACTCTTTTTTGAGTCTTTTAAGTTTACTCTACATTGGAGTATCGTAACAAAGTTCTCGTAAAGGTGATGAGGTAGATGTAATTGACAGAATTAGCTAAATATGACAGATGAGAATATCCCTATGAAAATCAACAGATGTAAACAGATTTGTATTGTTTGAATTATTATTGATTGCATCGCGGCGAGATTAATGTTGAAAAATGATGGAAAAGACAAAGAAGAGTGAATACTCTTCTGCATGCGCACATTCAGCAAAGCGGCACATTGAAAATATCAGGTGTTTTGCAGTCAAACGCATCTTAAAAGTAATATTTTTAAGGCTCAGGCAATTATGAAGTGTAACCAGTTTAAAAAGGGTGCCCAATGAATGCGTTTCATTCAAATAAATGAAAAACATTGTTTTCCCTGACATTGGCATTGAAAATGCCAGCATATCGGTTTGTGTTTGATTGTGTTTTGCATTTAACATTAAAATACCAATCGAGAGCAAATTACTTTGTCAACTCCATTGATTTTCTGTTACATGTCTTGGCGTTGGTTGATACTAATTGGGTTGATTAATGCAAACAAGACAGCGATCATCATGAAAATAGGTATTGGCAATATCCCTACTGTCATCATATCTCTCCTGACTTGAAAACACGGTGAGTGTTGACTGTCTTGAGGAGACAACCGTTCATGTTTTGCCAGAAGGGCTTGTAATGTTGTCTTGGCTTCAGCTCGGATACAACACTAAGCAGGTCACTTTCTCTGGCTCAGTGTCGAGCAAAACAATGATGCAAACTGTTATTTGGTCCATTTAAGCAAGAGATAATGACTAGAAAATGCTCCATGTGGACTGCAGGATATCTTCAACAACCCGTCCTGAACGCGGAAAGCATGCAAAACATAACATTTGCATTCACTATTATCACTATACACTCTATAGACAACTACACTATAGTATACACACTCTATAGGTAACTACACTATAGGCAACTACACTATACAGTAGTATACACACACTATAGGCGACTACACTATACACACTATAGGGGACTACACAATAGACACTATAGGGGACTAGACTAGTATACACACTATAGGGGACTACACTATAGGGGACTACATTATACACACTATAAGCAAATACACTATACACACTATAGGCGACTAGACTATACACACTATAGGGGACTACACTATAGGGGACTACATTATACACACTATAAGCAACTACACTATACACACTATAGGCGACTACACAATAGACACTATAGGCAACTACACTATACACACTATAGGGGACTACACAATAGACACTATAGGGGACTACACTATACACACTATAGGTAACTAACGTTAAACTATACACTCTATA
>OMKN01068741.1:0-10495 GCA_900302345.1 Melanonus zugmayeri
CATCAGGCGGGCCGTATGTTTGACACCCCTGGCTTAGTGGATAGGTAGAGCTGGGTGTCATCCACATAACAGTAGAATTGAAGTTGCAATTTCATGAAAATATTGCCAAGGGGTAGGAGGTAGATTATGAATAGGAGGGGGCCCAGAATCCCAGAGCCCAGATCGTGTTCTGGGCCCGAGTGCGGCCAGAGAGGTAAGATGTAAACCAGTTTCTTGAGTATGGGAGTTATTGCAGCTGTTTTAAGAGATGATGGAACAAGACCAGAGGTAAGGGAGGAGTGTATGATATCAGTGATTAGAGAGGACAGGGAAGGTAGACAGACTTTTACTAGGTGAGTAGGGAGGGGGTCTAGCTGACAGGTAGATGATTTGGATTTACGGATGAGACCCTCACTCACAGTTGGCAATTTGAAAGAGGAAAACACAGAAACATCAGGGGACAGAGGGAGTGAACTGTATGTAGTATTGGTAGAAGGGGTCAATTGTTGGTGGATATTTTCAATCTTGGCATTAAAGAAGGTTATACAATTATTACACTGGGCAACAGAATACATAGACAACCACTCAACAACTCTTGCTCCTTGCAAGAGTGTCTGGGGGCCACAGGATAGACTTAACTGTGGAAAACAGTGCTTTTGTGTTCTTCACCTGACCTAATTCAGTTGGTGTAGTAGATACATTTTGCAATGGAGAGAGCATCTGTAACCCACATGAGTATGAAACCCATTTACGTAATTTAAGAGTTTAGCAGGCGGAGGGCAGGCAGGCAGGGGATGAGGCAGGCCGGTACGGTACGGTACGGCATGCATACTTATCCTACCCGTACCGGGCCGCCAGGTACACGTTTCCATTACACAACAGACCCGTGAAGAGGGCCGGGAAAGTAGGAGGAGTTACTTAATAATATTATTAAGCGGAGTAGCGTCAAAATGCTGCGGAGACATGCGTTTCCCGTTATCGATGTACACACACACATAAGGTACATTCGGGAAACGCAGCCTAGAGCCAGCGGTAAATCAGCCAAGAGCTCAGATCAGTTCATGGATCATGTTCTCCCCGGGATGACAACGGACGTTGACCAGCCGATCAGCTCAGGAGTCGGGCTGCTGGCAGCTAAGATGACTGCTGCTCTCACCAAGAACTTGCCGCCGTCACCGAGAGGAGCATTCACTGGCTGTGGCTGTGGCTGAGGCGAAAGGACCACCTGGTAATATACCATGCGACACACACCCAGGTCTGATCAACCTGCGGCGGCTGAGGGCATCTTGTGATAAATGGCCGAAACACCCAATGAGGTCAAGGTACACAACTGAAGATGTGGGGTCATTCTCATGAAACCAATGATATACCATGGCCATGATCTTTTCAAAATAAAAATCACAATTTAGTCAAATAAAAAAACCACAATATTAAAGATAATGTTGTACACTTTCTTGTACAATGTGTGATTTACACATACAAATTAATTCTTAATGTATTTTAATACATTTTGAGCTAAAATTATCATTACCGCAATGTGTCCACATTAATTTCAGTGGAATTTTGATTGCATTTTTGATTTAACAAACTCAAATATTTTCACTAAAACAAAATGCATATTGTTTATTATGGCTTGTAGTAAAGTAAAACATGATGCATAATAGTTTTATTTTCAAATTACATTATTTTTGTGGAAAAACACTGTCCGTCGATGCAGTTCTCATCCTCTCATCCTCCAGCCGATAAGGTCCAAAAACGCACCGGTGCGTCATAGTGACATGGTAATAATAATAATAATAGATTTTATTTATAATACACTTTTCATTCAAGGAATCTCAGAGTGCTACAGGTTAAAAGCAAGTACAAAACAGGAAAAAGTCAACATCAACAATCATTTAAAAAAACTCAGACGTCAGAGCTGTCTACTCCAGCTGATATACTGAGTGGGAATTGTTACCTCATACAAACCCACTTAAAAAAAACTGAACTATCCCTTTAATCAGTCCAATAACATTAGATTGTAGCTATTGTAAAGGGAAACTATTCTAATAATATATATTGTACTTTCAGGTATCAGAGAAGAAAACAAAATGGAACGTAAAGAACGCAAGATCTTACTGCTAAACAACACAAAAAGACAAAAAAAACAATGGAGAGAAAGTTCGGCAAGGTATTACACAAAAAAGAAATCCCTGAATGCTGTCCTGGATTTGACCCCTCCCTCCACCGAGCCAGATGCTGCACAGGTACAAGATGTACAGGTTGCTTCAAACCCCCCACAACTGCCATTCAACCAAACTTCGATGCAGACCTCCACCCCCAAAGCGGGAAGAAAAAGGAAAAAGACGATAACCTCAGAGGTCAGAGAAATTTCTAAACTAAAAAAGAAACTTAGAAGGCTGCATGAAAAACAAAAAGGACCAGGCTGTCACGGTCCTGCCCGTTTCCTTATGTTTTTTCCCTTCCCTGTCGGTTCTATGTTCTGTTTTCTGTTTGTGTGTTTGTTCTATGTTTTTGTTTCTATGTCGTCTGTGCGTGTGTGTGTGTGGGCGTGGCCTTGGCTTCTGGGCCTGCCTCCGCTACTCACCTGCTTCTCATCATTCATCACCACTGCAGTACTTATACCCCGGACTACCAGCCATGCGTCGCCAGATTATTCCGCCTTATCCCGTGGTATTAATTCTCTCGGCCTTTTTGATGATCTTTAAAGCATTGCTTGACTTCTCGTGTATGTTCCATGTTGTGTTTCCCATGTCTGACGTCTCGTTTCTGTCCGTAGTGTTTCCCCTGTACGATTCTCTCCTCGTGTTGTCCCTCCCGACAACTACCCTACTCCCGGACTTCCCCCCTCTCACAACCCTGCCTGCCTTGGTCCCCGCTGTTCCCCGCCTAGCCCTGGCTCTCAGCGATTCCCCTCGTATCATTCAGTATATTACCCTGCCTGTAGAAATAAACCTTTTGTTATCTTACTTCCCTGGTTTTGTCTGCATTTGGGTCTGAATTCTGAAACTACCGTGACAATAATCATCACAATCTTTATTTAAAGATAAAATTCATGATCCAGCCAAGTACGCCAGCACTTGGGATATACACCACAGGTCCGAGACTATACTCCCTCCCCCAGGCCACCTTCATGGGCCTTAAACAATCCACCCCACACAGTGTTACACCCCCTTAGGGCACTGCACAGTCGCGGTGCACTGTAGGACACCCACACATATTAACCCCCTTAGGACGGTGCACTGTAGGACACCCACACACATTACACCCCCATAGGGCACAGCACTCAATGTTACAATTCCCTCAGCTCTGCTTTCCCCCCCTGTGGCTAGGCTACAGCCAGGTGGATATTCTAAAAGCAATCCTATAACATATAACAAATTACAGCCACATAGACCAAGACAAGATAACACACTGATCTATTAAAAGGAACCACTTAACTTTCCCTGGAGTTGAGACCCCCCCCGGGGTCTAGGCTATAGCGCTGATCCGTCCCCCTTTAGAATCTGGTGGGAGGCGACTGCCAGTCCAGCGCAGTGAGGCATCTCCACAGCGCAGGAGAGCCCCAACACCCAGCTGGAGAGTGGACAGACGCACTCCGGGCAGAACCACCTGCCCGCTTGCTCGGCTCTGGTTATGAGTCCACCACCCCCATATTTATTTTTATTTAATTATCAAGTTTATTTAACAGGGACCATGCATAATAAAACATTGACCTCAAGTTTGAAATCTGATGCACTATGCAGAGATATAGCTGAACAGCTAATTTTCATCCCCAGTCCCTGGGCAGATGAACAAATGTACAGTACAATACATGCAACAGAACCTTCTAAAAAAAATACAGTAAACAACTAAAACAATACAGTATAGACAAAATCACAGTGTGAGTGTGTGTGGCTGGTTTAAGCAGCCTCACCTGGCCCAAGTCAGACTCGTTAGGCTCGGGGGCTGGGTGAGGCTGCACACCTGTGGGCCAATGAGTAACCAGGCCCACAGGCTTAAACCAGCCACCTCTACACACACTCGAGGCTGAGCCCTGTCTTGACAGCATGTACCATCTGCTCATTCATTCACCATTCATCGTTATCAATAAACTGGCTTCAACATCGCCCTGAGTCCTGTAGTCGTGGAGAGGCCCTGTGACGCCATTTTGGGTTCATTTTGGTGGCCTGTAGCAGGGAATACGCTACACACAGTATACATACAACATTACAATTTGCAATCAGAAAAAAATTATTCATATGATAAATTAGTCTTTGATTAGTTCACCACCCAGGTTCACTACACTCCCCCCTTCCTTACATGTGATTTGTCCCCGAGTCAGGGCATCTCATAATCTCTGGACCACACCGATGGACTCCTCTGCCGTCGCATCCCCAGCAATGTTGATCCTCCCTTCAGTCTCTCTTCTTCCCGGGTGCTCTGGTTGGAGGTCTCTGCGCTCTCCACCCCTGGATCCACTGGTTGCTGGATACTCTGTGTTGGTTGTTCATTCTGCCTCTCTCCTTCTACCACAGCCCGGGGGTTGGGGGCTGATACGCTCTCTGGCTCTGGATGTACTGGCTGATGGGCCCCTCTCTCTCCAGACCTCCCAGCAGAATGTAGGGCTCGGCAACGGACCCAGCCAGCGCCGCCGCTTGCTCCTGGGCATGGAGGCCTGGTCTGCCGACTCTGTGTACCCTCCTGGTTGCGTGGCTCTGGTACCGGGGAGAGAAAAGGTTTGAGTCTGTTGAAATGCAAAATCACCTCAGTCCCACCCTCAACGAAGAATACGCAATATAATACTTCAGTGAATCTCTCTATGACCCTATAAGGGCCCCTAAACCTCCTTTGCAGCTTAGGGCAGACACCCCTTTTCCTAGCCTTAGAGCGGACCCATACCCTTCTGAGTAGTACTGCCACTTGACCCCAACATCAAAGGCTTCCTTCTGCCTACCAGAGGCCTTTGCCTGGTGGCCCTGTACAGCACCCACTACTGTGGACAAAGTGTCCCTCAACCTAGACACATACTCTGTAGCTTCAGAGAACCTCTCCCTCCCACCAAGATCCAGCATCACATCCACTGGGAGAACTATCTCTTGCCCAAACACAACCTTGTAGGGCATAAACCCAGTGCTGGAGTGCACACTGCTTCTATATGCTAACATCACATAAGGCAACAGTGTTTCCCAATTGGCCTGGTTTTCCTCCACAAACAAGGACAACATAGACAACAAGGTCCTGTTAAATGTCTCTACCATCCCATCAGACTGGGGTGGTAAGGTGATGTGTGTGTCTTGTGGATGTTTAGCAGCTGGCACACTTCTTTAAACAGGTTGAATTCAAAGTTTTGCCCTTGATCAGTGTGAATGGTGCGGGGGGCTCCTAGTCAGCAGACCCAATGCTCTACCACAACTTTGGCCACCGTGTGGGCCTCCTGGTTGGGGAGGGGAAAGGCCTCAGTCCACTTTGAAAAGTAATCCCCAATAACTAAAATATACTTGTTTCGGTCGGGGGTCTCCGGCAGTGGCCGTCAATCGTCAATATCACATGGCTCGAAGCATCATGTCATGGCTGCCTTCAACAAGGAATAGTTGTTCTTAGCCTCCCTGGGCATGGCCTCCCTGGCCTACACATGTCCCTAGCACGACCTGCCAGCAAGAGTGACATAAACTTAAGTTTCAGTGCTTCGTCCCAATAATTCACAAACTGTTCCGACCAATTGGACAACTCACGGCCTACTCCCGTAAAAGTCTCCGGCATTAAGACTGGGCGGGGAGTCGGACGGTGCCCAACACTAGTAGAGGAAGAGGCGCCCTCATTAGGCCTACTGTCCCTATTACTCCCCGGCTACAACTGATTACCTTCTGACTCCAACATTTTAACAGCTATACTCTACCAGGATTTAATGTTTGGGAGATCTGAAGGTCCCACCGCTGCCACCAGTGTATAAACCTTGTCTCTGGTTGGAGATGTAAAGAGCCTGAACACAAAATATTTCTACTGTGTCAAAATGAGGAGAGCCAGAAACCCAGAAGTAACATAATCATCACAATCTTTATTTAAAGATAAAATTCATGATCCAGCCAAGTACGCCAGCACTTGGGATATACACCACAGGTCCAAGTCTATACTCCCTCCCCCAGGCCACCTTCATGGGCCTTAAACAATCCACCCCACATAGTGTTAAACCCCCTTAGGGCACTGCACAGTCACGGTGCACTGTAGGACACCCACACACATCAAACCCCTTAGGACACTGCACAGTGTCCTAAGGGGCCCCCCAGGGTCTAGGCTATAGCGCTGATCCGTCCCCCTTTAGAATCTGGTGGGAGGCAACCGCCAGTCCAGCGCAGTGAGGCATCTCCACAGAGCAGGGGAGCCCCGACACCCAGCTGGAGAGCGGACAGACGCACATCTAAATTCCTACTCTCACTTCCCCTAGCCCTGCCTAATACAGGAACCTCACCCTACGTCCCCCTCACTATCTTCGCCGCCGGCAGCCCTACCCGGCATGTGAACGGCAACCTCCCCCCAATGAGTAGGCTAGAGTGCAAGATCGATTGCTCGGCTGGGCTTCAGTCCGTTAACGTCAACCAAGCTCCGCTCCCCAGAACCACCTTCTTCTTCTTCTTCTTTCAGTTTTATGGTGGGTTGCGAACCAACGTAAGGTGCATACTGCCACCTACCATACCAGAGTGTGCAACATCAGGGTATATAACACGTCAGGTTACAAATATAAGCAGGAACCCAGCTAAATCCTATGACCAATCCCTGTATCTGCAAGAAAGACAAATAGAGCCTTACTACATTCCTGCACATTCTCACCCATCCCTAAAATCCCATGCAAAGACCACCCCGCCCTAATTCATAAATCTTATCATGGAAGAGGGCCCTCTGAGTTGTATCTAGTACACCTCAGAAGGACATGCTCAGTAGTTTTAGGCACATTACACACATCACAATTGTCTGACACACACTTTGCCATTAAATAGAGTGTGGAGTTAAGACCATTATGACTCAAACTAGAGAACACCACTTCCTCCCTCATACACCTCCCCCTGAAAGTCTGCACTGCAATAGACACTTGTATGCGGTAATAGTGTCTCCACCTGCCATCTCTGTCCCATTTCTTCTTCCATGACTCCCTCAACGCCGTTCTTATCAGTGATTTGGCCTCACCCTTCCCATAGGGAACTTTCAGAATGGCATCCGGCAAATGCCTGAACATAGCATAACACAACCAGTCTTGTTCCGGAGCCGTGTACCCACTACCCTCCAAGGCCAGTTTCAGTTCCCTTAAGGGAAACTCTAAGTGAAGAGATGACCCATCACTGTCCAGTTTCTGTGAAATATCAACATTAGCTCTCAGAATGCCAGCTTGCCGTTGTTCATGCATGCCATCTAAATGACTCCCACTATGGACACTGGCAAACTGCAGACCCAGAAGCTCAGCCTTGTCAAGATTAGAAACGGCCAAAGACCCACCATCTACCAGAACTGGGATCGAAACTGCCGTTTCCCACTCATTTTTTTCATCATAGACCAGACATCACCCAGAGCT
This sequence comes from Melanonus zugmayeri, assembly GCA_900302345.1. Classification (NCBI taxonomy): domain Eukaryota; kingdom Metazoa; phylum Chordata; class Actinopteri; order Gadiformes; family Melanonidae; genus Melanonus; species Melanonus zugmayeri. The sequence goes on from OMKN01068741.1 coordinate 7,523, forward strand.
ATTTCCCTGCCTATGGAGGAGCAGAACCGCCGCCAGTCAGTCCTCTTGGAGACCTTAATCACTCTCCATGCCAGACCTCTCTTCCGTTGGTAATCCACCAGAGTATCATGGCACCAATGGTTCCTTACCAGTCAGAATGCACGGTTATGTGCCTTAACTGCATTTTTACAGTCATCATTCCCCCAGGGAACCATTTTCCTGTTCCCACGCACTGTGCTCATAGGAATACTTGAGGATGCAGAGGTGACTTCCATGATACTTGAAGTATCATGGAAGTCACCTCTTCCGCACAGCTATCCACCCCACCCTCCATCGATACCATCGCAGCTGACTTTTTTCCCAATTAGCCTTAGAAAAGCATCACCTATCAATGAAATAACTGTCCTGAAGAAACAAATTACAATTCATTGAGCACATTATCGGAAAGTGATCACTCCCCACAGAAGACCCAGCCATTACAGTCCATTCACATACGGCACTCAAGGGACCAGAGACCAAAGTGAGATCCAAACATGAAGCCAAATTCCTAAACACATCCACCCTAGTACTCCTTCCATCATTCATACAAACAAGTGACCGCTCCTCCACAACTTCACCATTATAATCTGTATGATCACTTCCCCACAGCGAGTTGTGAGCATTAAAATCCACCAAATTGAAGGTGAACCGCGGGGAGCCGGGAGAAGGCGGAGGTCCCGGCGTGTGGTTTCGGCCCACCTGCCTTTCCACCACCTCCAGCTACCTCGCCACGGTCCTCAGCCTGCTAGGCACTGTAGAGAGTAATATGTTAGAGAGAGTAATGTTACCCCTTTTGTCAGCGGCCTATTGTTCAACCAACATAAATTAGAAATTAGAAAGGCCCTGGGAGCCTATTGCACAACCCACATAAATCATAAGACCCTGGGTAGGCGTGGGTGAAAATAGCTACCAGACAGTCGAGTTGACCGTAAATTCCCCTCTTGACCGTAAATTCCCCTCTTGACCGACAGTAACAGCGAAGCCAGTAGAGAAGTACCCACTTGACCAGGCCTTCGAAAACACACAAGGCCCATGAGAGACAGCCAAGGGAAGGTTTCACTTCCTTATCGAAGACAAGCAGACATGGCGTAATCTACCCAGCGATCGCCCGAAAACAGCCAACCCTCAGGAAGAAGAATGTATAAGAAGTCTCCCAACTAGGAGGACCTCGCCTTTTTCACATCAGCACCCGTTTCGATAGTTGCGGCTGTAGAAAGGCTCGAGCTCGTAAAACTTGTACTTTACGTCTGTAGTGTATGTAATCAGTCATCTATGCTTTTTAGAATAAATGGTCTGTATACCGATTTCACTCTACGACTCCTCGTCCTAATTGGTCTGTCGTCTTTTAAAAGCAACCTTGTGTTTGACTACTTAATTTCAGTCAACAGCACCCAGCCCAAGCCTCACGCGCCCTGGACTTTATTCCCCTTCCCCAAACAACAAATAAACGCCCAGCAGGGCTTAACTACTATCCCTGTCTCCTTGTCATGTCTCTGAGTCCCTGACGCAACCGAGGCGTAACACACACACACACACACATACACACAAAACATAGAAACAAAACATAGAACAGACAGGGTAGGGAAAAACATAGGGAAACGGGACTGAACCGTGACAGTACCCCCCCCTCAACGGGCGCCTCCGGGCATCCCACCGGGCTTGTTGGGATGCGCCTGGTGGAAGTCCCTGATATGGGAGGGGTCCAGGATGTTACTGCGAGAAACCCAACTGCGTTCCTCCGGGCCGTACCCCTCCCAATCGACCAAGTACTGGAAACCCCGCCCACAGGGGCGGATGTCCATAATCTTAATGACCGTGTAGACAGGGTGATTGTCGATGATCCGGGGAGGTGGAGGGGTTTCGGCCGGAGGACACAGTGGGCTGTCCCTGCTGTTTGGTTTCAGCAGGGACACATGGAACGTGGGGTGTATTTTAAGAGAGGACGGAAGTTTCAGCCTCACCGAGGCCGGGTTAATGACCTTGTCCACCTCAAATGGTCCCACAAAGCGGGGAGCCAGTTTCCTGGACTCGAGCTGAAGGGGAAGATCCCGGGAGGAGAGCCACACCTTCTGCCCAGGACGATAGGTGGGTGCAGGGGTCCGGCGTCGGTCAGCCAGACGCTGATTGCGGGTGGCAGAGCGTAACAAGGCTGCCCGAGTTGCCCTCCAGATCCGGCGTCAGCGCTGAACGGACGGGACCGCCACTTCCTCTTCCTGAGCTGGGAAAAGCGGAGGTTGGTAGCCCAAAGACACTTCGAATGGGGACATACCTGTGGCGGAGCTGGTGAGGGAGTTGTGGGAGTACTCGACCCATGGCAGCTGGGCGCTCCAGGAAGAAGGATGGTGAGCGGTGATGCAATGGAGAGCTGCATCCAGATCGTGGTTAGCTCACTCTGTCTGTCCATTTGATTGTGGGTGATAGCCCGAAGAGAGGCTGACGGTGGCACCCAGAGCCTGGCAGAAAGCCCTCCAGACCTGGGAGGAGAACTGTGGCCCCCGGTCCGAAACAATGTCCACCGGGATCCCGTGCAGTCTGAAGACGTGGAGAACCAGGAGGTCTGCCGTCTCCCTGGCGGAAGGTAGCTTTGGCAGAGGGATAAAGTGGACCGCCTTGGAAAACCTGTCGACCACAGTTAGGATGGTGGTGTTACCGTCTGATGGAGGAAGACCTGTGACGAAGTCAACAGTAATGTGGGACCAAGGACTTGCTCCGGGTACAGACCGAGCAAGCGGACACGAAGGCACGGACGTCCTGGACCATGGACGGCCACCAAAACCTCCGCCTGATGAACGCCAGGGTGCGGGCGAAGCCAGGATGACAGGTGAGCCTAGAGCACAAGTGTCAAACATACGGCCCGCAGGCCGTATCCGGCCCGCCCGATGGTTCAATCCGGCCCGTGAGACGACGTCCAAATAAAAAAAATAAAAAATAAAAAATTATAAAAAATTTTTTTTT
>OMKN01068748.1:0-17020 GCA_900302345.1 Melanonus zugmayeri
CGTGCGCCCCACAACACTTTCGGGAAAGTCAGACCATGCAGAACAGTGTAGGCTATTGATTTAACAAGAGAAAAAAAAGCTGATTATATCAAGCTTATGGCCTATTAAGTTCAAGGAGCCTATAGGTCTGCTGAGGTAAAAACAGCCTTTTAGAACTGGAAAAAAAACCACGAGCTCCATAGGCTCCTTTCATTTGAATGACACTTCTTTTGTTTGTGCTATTTGTGCTCTAGCGGATTTCGTGAGAGTAGTGTTGCCTGATTTGCGCTGATAATATAAATTGCAGTGGTTTTGAGAATAAATACGTTAAATTACTAGGCCTATATTGCAAAGTTATTCTTTTTAATTTACATTTTTACCGGCCCGAATGTTCGGAAGGAATTACATTTTCCGGCCTTTGCCTTAAAAAAACGTCCAAAACCGGCAATTACCGTCCTAACGCAACCCCTGATATATACATATATATACAGTATATATGGGGTGTAACGGTACTTGTATTCGTACCGGAACTAAAGTTAAAAACTCCCATAACTTAGCAGCTGAAGTAGCACATAAAGAATCTCCATCTAAACTGACTTCTGGTTTGTTATGTGTTCTAAGAATGATTTATGATTTATTTATTTGCCATGTATGCTAAATGTAATGAATTAGAATAGAATGATATTTATTGTCGTTATGGCTTATGTCGCATGGATAGACAAATAAAAGCAATACCAAAAAAACACAGTAATAGCAACATAATGTGAATAAAGTGACGCTTGTGTGAGTACAACTTTATAGACACTAGTTAAATTCTGCAGGTCCTTTGGCTCGGCGGCTGGGCAGCTGGCAGACCAGTCAGGATGCTCTCCATGGTGTTCCTGTAGAAATTTAGCAGCAGTTTCTGTGGCAGCAATTTCAATTGATTAAAAGATCAGTAGTCGCGATGCTAACACTAACCGCCATGCTAACACTAACCGCGAAGCTAGCGCTATATGATCAAAACAAATATAATATAATATAATATAATGATATTTTTTACAGTCCATGGTTTAAACACATGTTGAAAGTGGATGGAGCCCCGTTCCCTCTTGCCTGTATTTCAGCCGGGAAGTCATTCCAGGCCTTTAGAAACAAGCACAAGCTGTAGTTTTGTAGAGGAGACACAGTGCCAGCAGATCCGCCCTTTCTGCAGACAATGTGGACAGATACATTTTTCTGTTTTAAAAAAAAACAACCTAGACCTAGGTATGTTTAGACCTACATTTACATTACATTACATTTAGGGCATTTAGCAGACGCTTTTATCCAAAGCGACTTACAGTAAGTACATTTGTCAGAAGAAAGTGCCACAACAACATCCCTGTGGGTACAGTAAGGACGTCCATAGAACAAGTTTTCAAAGGTCACACAATAGAGCGAGTTTTACAAGTGTCAAGTGCTATTACGTGCTATTAAGTGCCAAGACGTACAACATACAATGATTAAGTGCAGAACATAAGTGCAAAGGTTTTATTTATTTATTTAAAAAAAAATTTTGGGGGGGGGTTAGAGGAGACCTGCCACTGTTTACAAGTTTATAACTTCATAATTAATTGAAAGAAATGTTATGTTTTCCATGTCTTTTTTGTGTGTGTGTGTGTGTGTTTATCAATATGTAGGTAGGCACCATCATGGCTGATCAATGAGCGACCAAGGAAGTTTTGGCTATTGAAGTGAAGAACAAAACAGTTCAATAATTGAGCCTTCCCCAGAGACCAGGTTTCTAGTTGATAGTCTCATCCCAGGTCAATAACTGATATATAGACTCACCAGTCCTACACCAGACTGTTGGGCAACAAGGGCTGCATCCCAAGTGAATATGTGAGATGTACAATTGCAATTTCAGGCAGAATTTGTATCACAATGAATAATTTGAATGCACTGTACCAGAACTGATAGAACTAACACGGTTCTGGACTTATTATCATATTTGATTTCCAAAGTCCATGAATTTCCCGTAATCTAAATCCTCAAATCTTTGTGTGAACATAACATTCACTACTTTTCAGATTTAATTTTGACTCAAAGAAAAGACACATAATACTATGACACAGGCTAATAAACACAATCATGTCAATTCAAATAATAAAAACATCAACAACAACAAATAAACTATATTTAATAAATCAACTATACACTAGTAATCACAACCAGACTTCTGCTCAACATAGACAAAGGCTAACTGACTACAGTATATATTATACTATACTGTGCTACAGTATATACTATGCCTACAATGTCTATGAGCCCATGCTGTAAGAAATGAATCATGGAAAGAATAGTTCTGTCAGTTGTTATTCATTCAAAGGTTACAGCAGATGCGTTATTGGGTAATAATCAATGAGCTAATATGTCTGTTAATAAACTGGCTGCTACTGCAACATGTCAGACATAGCGTCACTATGCTAAGTAACAGTCATTTTACAATCCTGATTTTGTTTCTACTATTTTGCATGTCTTAACTACTGAAATTATGTGTTATTATTTCACCAGGAAATAAAATGGCATTGAATACACCTCTACATCTAATTGTTAACTTGGGAGGCAGTGAGTGCTATAATTAGTTTGTAATTTTGTATAATCATTTATTTTGCCATTTTCCAAATGAAAATGTATGAGAATTGATGAGAATATTGAACTGATAAGCTTACACAGACACAGATAGGCTTCATTGGATTTCTTTTATGGAGATTCCTTCTGCCAAAACTGCCCAAAGCCCATTAGGACATTTTCAATTTAGGCACTTTAGTTAGCTTACAGTATCGTTAAAAAATAAATTAGCGAACACAAATAAAATAGCTTAAACTATGTGGCCTATTAAAAAATTTAAATGAGCCAGATGAGGGCACATCCGAAACACATACGCGTGTGCACGCACACACACGCACCCACACACAAGCACATGTCTCTACATGCGGGAAGGTTCTGAACAAACAGCGAGTTTGCCAATAATGAAGATTGAACACTTAATCCCGACTGACCTGTCTGTCACCCAGCAACAGAGGTGGCCGGATCAATAGCCCTATTACCTGATGGGGAGGAAAAGGGATAGGAAAACGGAAGACACAGATTGAGCGAGTGAGAATGCAAGCAACTTAGAGAGAGATGGAGAGAGAGAGAGAATTTTTAAAAAGTATAATATGCACGCAGTCAAATGAGCAGGCGGGTGAGAGAGATCAATGACAAGCAGCATGAAGGAAGGAGAGAGAGAAGGCGAGAGTGTGAAGGACAGAGAAAGCGAGAGCGAGAGAGACCGGCAGATGAGAGACAGAGAAACAAAGGGAGGTGCTAGAGAGAGAGGGGGGGAGCAGCCCAAGTCTGAAAAGGTGTTTCTCATATGGAGATAATATCCTCAGTGTGGACCTGTGACAGATGAAAAGTCTGCCAGGAAAAAATAGAGACGGTGCAAATCACAGGAAAACAGAGGAGATGCGCTGATACATGGGAAAGGACAGAGACACAGCAGACAGGCAGAGAGGGAGACACGTTGACAGGAAGGGAGAGACAGATGTTGTGATGTCATATGATTGTCCAACCAGCTCACCCTCAGACCATGGGGAAAAGCCTGCAGGGCTTGCTTGCCTACGTGCACGGCTGTAACGCACACGGCTGTATAACATGCATGGCTGTAATGCGCACGTCCAAGTCTACAATATCTGATGTGAGTTTGACATTGTTGCGTAGCACTCTACTATGTCTACTTTACATAGCCATTAGGGCGCTGCATAACTACTTGTTAATTTGTCTTCATACTACCATATTCCTATATGATAATGCTGCAATTCAGCATTGAATGCATCTGCATTGCCAAAAATATGTCCTGCATCTGTTGTGTTTAACCCACCACTCCTAATTCATCCCGACGTTGCATCGCAACCGATGTCAAACATTACACCATGTAACATCATGTGCACAACATGAAGCCCATATAGACTTTACATTCGCTAACATGTTAATGTTAGTGAATGTAACTTAAGTACAAAGATATTCAGCGTTCAAGCACTCTTTGGCAGCCAGTGATTGCAATGCAAAATGCCCTCCACTTATAATCATCAAATGTGCTTGTGCAGTTTAACATGAAGTTGTTGGGCTATTACAATCTCAAGCAAATTTAAATTAGCAAGTCCTTATTGATTGTTGACTTTGAAAGACAACTCATTACGTGTGAACAAGGCCATGCCTCTGATTCCCAATTCATATATCTGTTTTTTATAATTGTCTGGTAAATTGCAGCAGAAACAAATGCTCACTCCTGGCTCCCCTGATGCACATCTGCCATGTAGTATTAGTACATTCGGCCAGCGAGGAGTTTTATCTTTGTATGCCTCTGAATAATGTTGGATCCCTAGCAAACAAGACTTTCTTGCTTAATGACTTCTTCACCTCTTGTAAGTTTCTGAGGGAAATGGTTTCATGCTGGTGAGTCTACCCCTTTTTCCGAACTTCTTCCTGCTGAATCCATTCCTCAGCTCCCCTCGGACCACCGGCAAGGGTGGAGGGCTAGCGTCTGTATTCAAATCCACCTTCCACTGTCGGCAGCCTCCATCTGACACCTACTCCAGCTTTGAGCTGCAGCTATTTGAGATAAACTCTCCTTCATAAGAAACCAAGAGCTACTTGACAGATTCCATTTGGTGAAAGATAGACATTCTGTCAATACAAGAACTACAGGCACTAATTATGTTATGCCAAAGCCAAAATTGGAGCTTGGTAGAAGAGCATTCTCTTATCAGGCTGTCAAAGGTGGAACAAACTACCTGAAGCTACTAGGGAAATTACTACAAATTGTTTTAAGAAATATCTTAAGTTAATGTATAGGAAGAAATTGATTGCTTTTAAAAGTGTTGTATTCTGTTGTTCTAATTGGTGCGCTGCATAGTGTATGGTGACTGTGTGTTTTAAGTGTTTACTTTTATACATTTAGTTTTTATCTATTAAAGTGATGCGTGTTTGTTTGAGGACTCTTGGAAGAATAGCCCAAATGGGCTAAAAGAGATCCTAATAAAAAATCAAATCAAATCCTTTTCCCGTGCTGTGCGGGTGTCCACCAAAGATCAATAAGTATTTGATACAGGATTTTGTAGACGTCTTGGCGGGATCACGTTAAAATATGATCATTTTTCAATTGTTGGTGATTCTAATATACATGTTTGCTGTGAAACAAGACCTCTGGTCAAAGACTTTTTTAATCTTATTGACTCTCTTAATCTCATGAATAGCCCTTTTCGACCGGTTTGGTGCCGGTTTGCGAACCTAATTTTGAACCGTTCTGAGCATTTCGACCAAAAATAAATTGGTTTGGAACCCGAAAAGTTGGTTTCGAACCGGCACCAAGAAATAGCAGGTTTTTCTGTGTGAGCCATGATGACATCAATGGGCATGTCAGAAGAGAGCTACCGATAGAGAAGGTAACAATGGCGAAATCGGCGGAAAAGAAGAATGTGCAGTGGTCAGCGGAGGAAACTCAATAGCCCTTTTTACACAGAGAACCTACAATATTGCCGCAATGACGATACGGCAATATGGCTGGCTTTGCTTTTTCTTTTACCCCTTTTACACAGAACCATGAAGCCGGCATATTGCCACAACCGTGGGTGCTTTTACACAGCACGCCGGCTAAGCTCCATCGGTGTGCACTACGCAACGCCCACCGTTGATGCCGTACAACAGTTCTGCTCAAAACTGGTCGAAACGTGGGCCCGTTCGCTAGATAGCACCAAGGTTCCAAGAATCCTGAACAGAACCGATTCATGAACCAGAGCTACTTTGGTCAAAAAGGGCAATCAGTTGTGTATTTTAAAGGAATTTTCAAACCAGGAGACGATAGTATATTTAACCGGACTTTATTGAAGTTAACACTGGGTAGTTCTAAGGCAAAAAGGAGGGTACTATGAAAATAAAAAACGTGGTGCACCGCGGCTCTCACCTTAACTAAGAAACCCCAGCGAAACCAAGAGGAGGAGCAATGTGTGTGTTTCTCCCTTTAAACCAAAGGGGAGGAGTTTCCCTGGTACTTCCCACTATGTTTCCCATTGGTCGAAGCGCAAGGGAGGCCCCGTCATACCACGGTGTTCCTATGTATCGCCCGTTAAGAACTGCATTACCCAGAATCCTGTGTGTATGGTCACCGGACGTGACGTGATTATAATGTATCCCGTATGTGTGATTATTGTCATTTTTGTCATTATTACGTATTCATTCCATATTATCATGTACTCCCCGTATATTATGAGTGAGAAGATAGATATGTGTGTGGATCTACACTTTAAACACATGGCATAATATACTATATACATTTTATAATTATTTAACACAGTGACTGGCCTGACACATGAAAAGGGACACACCGTGGACCTTGTGCTGTCTTATGGTTTATATCAGTGAAATATGCGTGTGTGACACATGCATATCGGATCATCTGTCTGTTTTATTTACACTCTCCTTATTATCAGAGGTAGTTCATCATCTGCAGCCTACAAATTGCCCCATAGACAGTATTCCCTCTCGTCTGCTAAAATACGTTTTTAATACTGTTGAGTCAAGTATTCTCTTATTACTCTTATTTCAGGGTATATTCCAGCTGCTAAACATGCTGTAGTGCAGCCTCAGTGCAGGCAAATTTCTAAGTTACCTTTTGTCTAAAGTTTTGGAAAGAGTAGTTTTCATTCAATTGCAAACATTTTTAAATAACCTTGGCATTTATGAAAGGTTTCTGTCAGGTACTGCCCTAAAATGGTTTCAGTTATACCTGACAGATAAGAGTTTCTCTGTTCACTTAGGCAAATATTCTTCGACTGCGGCCCCACTTACTTGTGGGGTCCCTCAAGGCTCCATTCTGGGCCACATCCTCTTTTCATTTTATGCTGCTATTGGGGTCGAGGTAAACCAACCAGATGCTGTTGGACATTCCAAGATGCAGGCTCAAAAATAGAGGCAACTGAGCTTTTGCGGTGACTGCCCCTAATCTCTGGAACAGGTTACCTTTTCATATAAGAACTGCTCAGACCCTAGAAACATTTAAGTCACTGCTGAAGACCCACCTTCTTCTCATTGGCATTCAATTCGAGTTCTTTGAGGACTTCATCTTCTATTGTGCTGAAATTATTTTATTATTAGTATATCTATTGTTTTCTTTATTATTATTTGTTATTTACTTTTATTGTTATGATCAAGGTTAAGACCCAAACGCACAACCCAAGTAGAAAGGATTTCATAAAGGGATAACAGGGATAACAGCCCCTGCCTGGGGCTAGTACCCCAAGGTAAGGTAAGGCAGAGTAATCAGACAGGTGGAGTTTGGCAGGGTAAGGCAGAGTAAACAGACAGGCGGGGGCTCGGAAACAGGCAGGGTAGTCAGACTGGGGGGGGTTCGCCAACGGCAGGATAATCAGACAGGCGGGGGTTCGCCAACGGGCAGGGTAGGCATACCGGTTTACCGGTTAGTAACTGGATCCGACATCTCTTCTCCACTGCTTTCCTTCCCAACTGACTCTGTCAGGCCTTTTGTGTGCCCCTGGTTGGGCTCCTTAAGCAACATGTTGCAGGTGTGTTGCTTAGGGAATTAAGCTGCAGTTCTCCCAGTCTCCACTGGGTGCAGCCAAATGGAAGGGACATAGCAGTTGTCTAACCCTAACCCTACCCCTAAGTCCCTTACACACACACCCCTTTATTCTCTGCTTGTCCGGAGTGACACAGGTCCACAGAGCATCTGTTCCTGACAAGGTGTCCATGTTGCCATGTTTCGCTCCAGTGGACAACAGAGAAATCAAATTATTGTAAAGACAAGAACCATCTACCCACACAAGCATTTGGCACCCTCTTATGGGACATCCACATAAGAGGTCACATTTCCCCGCCCAATGGTGAAGCGCAGGTATTCAGCCTCCTCTAAACCCAGTTTGCATTTCTCTGGGTTTGCTGTTAAACCTGCCTTGTGCAGGGCTTCCAACACTGCGGCCAGTTTAAGCCTGTGGCCAGTCCTCACTATGAACCACTACATCATCTATGTATGCTGCTGCCGGTTTCAGCACTGTTTGTTTTGATTTGGGAGTCATGTTTCTGGTTGTACTTGAATACAAGTCTAGACCATGACAAGAAATAATTGCTGAATGTTAATACTTTATATTGCACACTTAATTAAAAACAGATAAGATTGAAAAGATACTTTGCCTGAATGGTCTCTGATCATGTTATTTTAGGGTTTGTGTCCTTGTTTATATTTTCATAAATAATTCCTTATTTAGGAAAATTGGTTGGTTTGGTTGAACTGTTCAGTAACTTGCAAAGTTAGTTAGTCTTAAAAACAAATACGAAAAAGAATTGTGATAATATCGTGGATCGTGATCCTGCCTGATATGATATTTTTGCCATATCCCCCCTACGTGGGGGTAGCGAATGCCATCTTTTCCCTCAGTCTTGCTTCTAGGGGTACCTACCAGTAGCCTTTGGTGAGGTAGAGGGTGCTGATATACCAGGCCTCTCCTGGCGGTCAATCAATTCATCCACCCTAGGTATGGGATAGGCATCAAATTTGGATGAATTTCGGGATTAATTTAGTTTGCGAAAGTCATTACAGAACCTTTTTGTGGCGTCTGGTTTTAGAACGAGGACGACCGGGCTGGCCCATTCACTGTAGGACTCCTCGATGACCCCAAGCTCCAGCATCTTCTGGATCTCTTCCTCCACCTGGCCACCTGTCGTGATCGCTGCTGGGTCCTAGTGCATGCCTACTTCCTATGACCATACATGGTCATCTTCCTGCTCCACATTACAACTCATCTCCGTCATCTGCCTTGCCTGCACACCTGCCTGTCATCACCAGTCCATTTATCTACCCTGGCTCTTCACCCACTCGTCGTCAGAGTGCTGATTCAGCAACCCACGGTATAGCACGCTCTCACAGTTCAGAACATTCATCTAGTCTTGTTTCTTGTTTGTTTGGTGTTTGTGTTTGTGAGTTTAATTATCTTTTCCGTGTTTCCATTCCCAGTGGTCCTGTCCTGCCTGCTCGGCATACATTGTCTTCGCCTGTCTGCTGCTTCCCGGTGATCCTGTCCTGCCTGCTCGTCACTCATTGCCTACGCCCGTCTACTGCTTCCTGTGATCCTGTCCTGTCTGCTCGTTGTTCGTTACCCTCGCCTGTCTGAACATTACCATCATCTGCTTGTTCGTGTAATCCCATCAACTCTACAATAAATCTATTTAACTCCACCTTCTCTTGTGTCGAATGTTCTGCATTTGGATTCACCCAAACTCAAACCTAACAGAACACTCTGACCACCATGGACCCAGCCAACCCGGACAAAGGAGAGTTGGCCCGTCTTTGCCAAGCGCTCACCAGCCAGGGACTTCTGGTGAGTCAACACAACATTGAACCCTCAATACCAGTGTCGTCCAGCAATGTAGTCTCTCTACCCTCTACCCCTCCGTCCCCCAGGGTAGAGTGATTGACAACTGCTATGTCCCTTCCATTTGGCTGCACCCAGTGGAGACTGGGAGAATTTCAGCCCAATTCCCTAACCAGGGACAGACAAAAGGCCAGAGTCAGTTGGGAAGGAAAGCAGTGGAGAAGACTGAGTCTTGTTTGTTTAAAACATTTTTTTGTTACATTGCCAGGTGTGGATACAGCCTACAGGCCCGCACCCAAAAGTTCCACAACTGGAAATACAACCCAGCGATGCCTGCCAGAGCTCAGATGTGTGACCTTGCGCGGTTACAATGACCCTGCTGGTGTGAGTGTGCTGGAAAGGGTGGTTTTGGACACATTTTTTAACTTTGCCTTACAAGGCCAAGAAAATGGTTAACCAAGGTGGCCCCACCAGTGTGGATGACGTTGGTTAACCTTATTGAAAGCCATCAAGTCACTGCATGGCCAATGTACGGCCTTAGAAAATCTATCCACAATGGTGAGAATGACAGCGTTGCTCTGAGATGGAGGAAGTCCCGTGACGAAATCTAGGGCAATGTGAGACCAGGGACGACCCGGGACAGGCAAGGGATGGAGCCAATGAGTAGGTGGTTGATGAGATATGCCTTTCCTTTCGATGCCAGGCATCGCTGGGTTGTATTTCCAGTCGTGGAACTTTTGGGCACGGGCCTGTAGGCTGTATCCACACCTGGTAATGTAACAACATTTTTTTTTAAACAAACAAGACTCAGTCTTCTCCACTGCTTTCCTTCCCAACTGACTCTGTCAGGCCTTTTGTCTGTCCCTGGTTAGGAAATTAGACTGCAATTCTCCCAGTCTCCACTGGGTGCAGCCAAATGGAAGGGACATAGCAGTTGTCAATCACTCTACCCCTCAGTCCCTATATATATATAGCTTCTGTATAAAGACGTATAATGTATGTAGTGTATAGAAATTATTTTGGTGCATTGTTGCCTTCTGCACCCACACTTGAAGCCGCTTAATTGAAAGTGCAATGTCCTCCGGGATAAAGGTGCAGTGGAAAGGAACAGGACTTTCCAATTCAATGATTAGCACTAATAATAATCAAAGTAATTGTTCCTTTGTGGACCTGTTTGCATTTACTTGGGAGTAATTTCTTCCTCTTGGGGAACTGACATAATACAATTAAACAAACGCTTATTTTCACTGTGCTCTAAAACTGGAGAGTAAAATTCATAGAGAGATTATTTTATTCAAATGGACATCAAGTGGAAATAGAGACAGGAGGAAGGTAGGGCTTAAGCAGCATGGACATTGGATGAAGACTGTGAACACTGGGGATCAAACCCAGAACCTTTCCACTGCATGGACTATCCTTCACATAATATAATAGGCAGACGCAGTATAGGCAGCCAGGCCCACTGTAGTGACTGATGGAGTTCATTGTCTTTTTGTTATGATACAGGTGCATTACTGCTTTTATTTCATATAAAAATGCACCATAAAGGCAGGAAGGTGTGTGTGTGTGGGGGGGGCATGAAAGATGTGGTGTGGCAATCTGCATTCATTGTTGTTTTACGTGCATCAGCATTCCTTATGTCCACACACACACACACACACACACACACACACACACACACACACACACACACACACACACACACATACATACACTGTCTAAGAAGCAAGAAGTTTGGCATGATGCACAGTCTTTATACGTGCACACACACACATATGCAAACACAGACGCATGCATGCTCACACACAGACACACACACACACACACACACACACAGGCATGCGCACACACAGGCACACATACACGCACACACACACAAGCATTCACACACACAGGCGCACACACACACACACACACACACAGAGGTTTGTATAATAGTTTGCATAATGGAAAGCAAGATGACTAGCAGGACGGGGCAAAGAAATAGCAATGGCAGATGAAATATTTAGATGGTGCTGCATATCACACTCTTCTCTGCTCCGCATCTGAGGCTAGAGAATACAGAAGGCTGTAGAATGGGAAGGCGGAGCCCATTCTACATTCTGTGGAGAGCGAGCAAGCAGGGCAAAGGGTAAATAAAGTACTGAAGAGGAAATGGTAGGACTGTCACCATACCTTAATCCTACCTCACAGGGCTACATTGTGTGGCGTTACTTGTGAAAGCACAGGAGTGGACCCTAACATCCTAACCCTCACACAGGACCTTAATTTAAATAAGGTAATAATAGTTTTTAGAAAAACCGGCATCTCCCCTTACATCTCCCCTTAGATGAGTCACAGGCACCAGCACACAACACAACAAATGATAGTACCGCATTCATAGCACTTTTTTTGGCCCTGACTGTCGTACCGAAAGACTTGGATACTGCTACGAGTGAAAGGAGAAGAGAGGAAATAAGAGGGAGAAAACACAGAAGAAAGGATAGAAGTAATAGAAAAAATAATGGATGGATAATGGAAAAAAAGAATATGTGCATAATAGGGGTTGCACGACTTCTGATTTTTTCAAGTCGACATTTCTATCAATAAAATCGACGTAACGTTGACGTGTCGTTGATGACGTCATCACATACACACGCATACAAAAAACACACAGAAAGAATGGGCTGTCCATAAATGGGCAACTTGTATTGACAAGATCTCTGTATACATTAATGACTTAGTTTAGTGCAGATTCAGGCCTGTCTACAAGAAATACAGTAACATGCCTATTATATTATGTAACAAAAATATATATTGCAACATTCAAAATGTCAAATTGAGTGTCAGCAATTACATGCGGAGAATTTTTACAAGAATACATTCGTTTGGCATAGGCCTAGCCTACAACTCAAAGCAATAGCCTGCAACTCAGCAGAAAGTACTATAAGGAGATAAGTTTAACTTTTAACCAAAACAGGCTACACCTTAAATTGTTTGATATAACTGCACAACGGAAAGTTGAAATCTACGCCCGCCCGGTGGCACAACAAAATAAGCGGTTCCATAACGTTACTGTAACAGTACGGTTCACATGGCTATTCATACGCCAGTTAGAGAGCATCCTTTTCATTGTAAAATAAATGTAACTGAAAATTCAAGGCTTTAATTGCACACCACCAACTCTATCCAATGAAAGGTCAACTTAAGCTTACAATAAGTAGCCTAGACTCCTCTTGCGCAGTCTCTGCCTTGCATTCCTGGTTTGCATGTAAAAAGATGAGGGCATCAACGCGTGCAGGATGAAGGCTTGATCGCTGTCGGGTGATGGTATTCTCGGCCAGAGAGAACACCCTTTCGCTGGGGGTACTGGTAGCTGGAACGGCCAAGTAGCGTTGAGCCAGCTTCACCAATTGAGGGAGCTGGTCCTGGCTGCAGGCCCACGGACCTCCTCAGCTGCAGTGGACCCTCTTTCCTCCCGCTTTCATAGTGGGGTCCGAAAAGTTGCTCAAAGTCACTCTCCAGCCTGTTTTTTTCACCACCGGCTCAGCTCCATCGTCAACAGCGTCACCAGCTTGGGCATCCTCCATTTTCACCTGCAGTGATAATTAATCAGTTTCCCATACAGGAGCCATATTAAGTAAATTGTAAATACATTTTCAATAGCATCTCGAGCTGTTGCTTAAAGCTAGCCTATATTAAACTGTAGGCTATCATGACAAAGACAACAATAATTTCACAGTCTGGACAAACTGGATTAATAGTCTGGTTTAATGCTGGCCCAGACCTACCCGTAGCTGCAGGCCGTTCCCACTCATCTCGCAGCAGCCGATGCAGGTGGCGCGTCATCTCTCGTGCCCTCTGGGAGGAATTGGAGATGCTTGAAGCGGGGGTCTAGCATGCAGGCCACTATGGGGATGGATTCTGCCAGGCCATCGACTCCAGTTTGAAGCGAGTTTCTAGAGTGTCGTCGCACAGTGGTCTTGAAAGAGCGAATTGCACCCAGGTCTGATTCCTGGACACACAGGGTGGTGTTGATCACGTTGAAAATCACAGGATAGATGAAAAACAGCCCAACTCGCCACACATCACTTTGGTAGCCTTTGCCAGGGGTCGTAGCACGGGAATCAGCTGTTCCACCAGCTCCCACTGTGATGCTCGCATGGTCAGTGACTTCTAGACATGGCTTTGTGACTGTTTCATCCGCGAGGATGGACTGCATGGGTATCCTCTGCTCAAACAGCCGCTCGAGCATGTCGAATTCCACCGAACCGGATAGTCATTTTGGAGTTTATTGGCTTTCATGCCCAGCTGTTCCTGCCGTTTCTTCAGGGCGCAAGTTGCCAGAGCTGAGTGGTGAAAATGACTGACAACACGCCTTGCTGCATCGATGGCCTTTGCAATATCAGGACTAAACCAGCCTTTATTGCAAACTGTAGAGTGTGCCCTGTGCATCCTAGGTCTTTTGGAAACAGCTCACACAGCTCCATGGCCAGGTTCATGTTGCTGGCGTTATCGTGGACTGTGCAAAAGGCCAGTAGGTCCCATTCCTTGATTGTTTTAGACAGACGATCCGCAATGTTGACAGCTGTATGTCGCTCTGTCATGTGTGGTGGGAATTCCACCACACATGATAGAGGTATGCAGGCATTCATCTTCCACGTGTCTGTAATGTAATGAGCAGTTACTGTAATGTAAGGCTCCATGGTGGAAGATGTCCACAGGTCGGTTGTTAGCAACACACTCCTGCCTTTCATCTTCTTCTCAATGCTCTCTCGCAGGGTGTCATACTGACGCGTGATGGTAGCCCACAGTGTAGCATAAGACAGGACAGTGTAGCCTGGTTAAAAAAAATGCAGCATTTCTCTGAAGCCTTCCCCGTGTACTGCAGCCAAAGGTCTGATGTCTTTGACAATGAAATTCACCAGCAAACTGGTGATCTGCTGTCGTTTCTTGTCCGTTAAAGCAGGCCGTTTGGTAAAGTTGATCATTGACGTCTGAACAGGAGGATTGTCGATCTTCCCTTCACTGCTGCTAGCTAGCGGATGCCGCTTCAGATGTCCGTGCATGACGCTTGTACTTTTGTTGAACTTTAGGATATTTCGCAGGTAACTTTTGCTTCATCTTTTGTGAAGTATTTCCACACACTTGATTTGTAAGTCTGTGTTTGCTCCTCCGGCAAGAGTAAGGCGGGACTTGGCGCAAATGGGGAAAAAAATAATGCTGTGTGAAATCATGTGCTCAACGACTTGTCTGGGTAGGCGTCGACTTGTGGTAGTGACGTCGATAAGTCGACTTTTCTGTGCAAGCCCTAGTGCATAATAACTGAGCCCTCAGGGCTTGTGGAAAGTTGAAAAATTGACATATTCTCAGTTTTTGACTTTCCTACAATCATGCACCCAGACCCCAGAGAGGGAGAGAGTAATCACAAATGTTGACGTGATGAGCAGAGGATAGTAAAGAGCATAGTGGTAAAGAGATTTTTTCCATCAAGAGACCTTCAGAGATATTCTGGCCATTGCATACATTGCATACATAACCAATTGGATCAAATTCTCATTTAATAGTTGTCATTATATCAGAGGAAATTATTTTTGGCAGTAAATACATGCCCCCATATGTACAGTGGAATATGACATGACAATTCCCTGGAGATTAAAGCGGTATTTATAGTCGCCGTTTGTGAAGTGTGCGGGCAGTCCATGCATGTCATGGCATTTATAGTTGCTGTTTTGCCTTGAGGATGCTGTGGACACGCAATTCGTGTCCACAGCATCGTGTATGAACTGTGTGTGAGGGCCATGATTATGTTATTTTTGGTTCACGCCGGCTCGCACAGTTCACACATGGTGAGTATAAATTATGCTTTGGGTACACCTAGCCGTCCATTTGAACTGAACTGTCGTGGCAATTTCCAGATTGGATATTGTGTCTAAGGACAGATGAGACTTCTGCACACAATACTTGTAGAAATTAAGATTATTTAATGGTGCATGCACACACCAGGCTCTCCTCCTAGTGAAGAGAGCCCTGATCACAGTGTCACCAAGCCTTTTAAACATCTCTCACACAGGAGGGGGTCTCTCCAAACAGAAACAGTCGCATCACTGAAAATAACTCAACAGACAGGGGACGGGTGATAAGGAAGGAAAGAGGGGTCAAGGAGGGGTTCCAACTTACAAGGAGTGAAACAAATTGACCTTGGTGGGTTATCAAATACAGATTTTTCCACCACAACTGCTACCCTCAGGTCGTCGTTTTATGGTGCCTGCTAGGAGGACCAAGCGTTATATACAGTCTCCTTTGTCCCTACTGCCATTGTAATCTTAAATAGTAAATAGCACTAATCTGATTATGGCAAAGGTATCTGATCTCATCTGCCCTGTGTTTTACTGTTGTTTTATTGTTTTTGTTGTGCTGTGTCTGTATTCATATTGTGACCCTGGCTGCAGACAATAAAGAACTTTGAAAAAAAAAATGCTGTAGGCCTACCTTAAATCTCCAAAGACCACCGATGTCATCGCTGCTCTCAAAGCAGATGGGCTCCAGGCCCTCGTCGAGGCAGGTCTTGATGCAGACCAGACCCGAGCTCCCTGCTCCAATCACAGCCACACGGCGAGTCATTCTGTAGACTTCTCTGGGGCTGTAGGTCAAATGTCAAGGGTCAAATGTCAAATGTAGCCCCCAACTTCTACTTAGAATCTGCTTAAGGAGCATAGATTAGAAAACGTTATCCATAAATAAATGTAATGCAATGGATGCATAAGTAATGATGACACTGCAATGTTTGTGATGTTCTTTGACGGTAAAAAGTCTGGTGCAAAAACAACCTCAGAAAGTGAGCTCCTCCCTCTCGGCAAGCAACTTCTTGGAATTGTTTGAACACAAAATAGAATCAATTAGAAAAGAAATGGATGCTTCCCCTACTCTTCATCTTGAACATCCTACAAGCACGGCACCACATGTCCCCCCTGAAGCAACCCTCCTGCATGCAGTTCAGCACAATCTCCTTGGATGAACTTGCTAAACTAACACAGGCATCTAACCTGTAAGTTGGTCTACTGGAACAGTTCCCTCTACTTTCAAGACTGCTGTGATAAAACCTCTACTCAAGAAGCCTGGCCTAGACCCTGAAGCAGCCATCTCTAACTTTCCTTTCCTTTCTAAAGTACTGGAAATAATTGTAGCAATGCCTTCTTTTGATCAACATGCGCTCCTGTTCTCTCCTCCCTCCAATGCCTTCCAATTAACGCCATGCAGGTCAGACTTGAAGGTGCTACTATTTACCTATAACATCCCCCTATATCAGCGATACTCAACCCGCGGCTCTCGAGCCGCATGTGGCTCTTTGCCTGCTACCTGCGGCTCTTACGTTCATATGTCACATGTCAACAACCGCGAGTACGGATATACGCGGCAGCACCACCCGTCAACAATCGCGAGTGGGGATAACCCCCCCCCCCCCCGTCAAAAATTGCGAGAAGGTTTCTTCCTTGATAATTAAGTTTTTCTTTCTTTCTTTTTCATTCTCTCTCTCTCTCGCTCTCTCTCTCTCTCGTTAGTCACTCCTCAGTGGAAGTCCCTCCTCGGTGGAGGGGCGGATCCAGAGGTCTGGACCAGGCAGCCCCTGTCTACTGGACTTCGGTCTAAACAAGTGTGGGTATCGTATTTGT
>OMKN01068754.1:0-11666 GCA_900302345.1 Melanonus zugmayeri
TTTCACTACTAACTGGGCTTTCTTTTGTAAAGTTACCTCCTTTTTTGTATGCTCTTGCTGTGCTAACTTTATGCACTTCAACTTCATCGTGTAACGCTTTCATCTGGGTAAATGTCATTTCACTGGCACGGCACACATCAAGAGTTTTACCTAAAGAGAGATCCGCCTCTCTGAGCAATCTGGCTCTTACTTGATCGTCACGTATCCCACAGACAATTCTGTCACGTATCAATGAGTTGCATAGGTCGCCAAATTCACAGTCTCTTGCTTTATTTTTCAGGTCCGTGACATAGGCATCTATCGTTTCTGACGGACCTTGTGCACGGGTGAAAAACACGTGCCTTATGTATGGCAGGTTCTTCCGAGGCTCACAGTATTCTTTGAACTTTCGTTTCAATTCGGCAATCTTGTCCCTCTCCTCATCCGTGAAGACAAACGTGTTACTCACTTTTATGGCTTCGTCTCCCGCCACATGCAGGAATGTCACACACTGCACTTTTTCTGACTTCTCTGCCACTCCACTGGCAACACAGAAAAGTTAATAACGCTGCAGCCATGTTCTCCAATTCTCCGCGAGATTCCCATCCAGACTCAAATTCGGCGGTGGCTTAAAGTGTGCCATTCTTGTCGAGTTTCCTCAGTTTCTTCTGACACCATGTAATGTATGTCTTTTGTTGTAAATTAAGTTGACAGGACAACCAGATTCAGTGTAACAACGAGTCCATAATTTATTCTGTCTCCTTCGGCAGCATGCCATTACCTAGCCCCCGACACCGGTAACCACTTGACCACATCCTGGTCCCTCCCAGTACGGGTAACCGCATAGCTCAATACACTACACTAGGGGCTGTTAATATGTCACTTTATCAGTTGATCAATCACTTGATCAGTTTATCCAAATAACGCTTTTTGGGAAATTTGCTCCGACGTTTTCGGACGCGATGAGCCGCCGGTCGGGTGAGAGCAGCGGTCATCTGCTAGCAGCCCGACTCCTGAGCTGATCGGCTGATCAACGTCTCATCCTGGGGAGAACATGATCCATGAACTGATCTGCAGCTCTTGGCTGATTTACCACTGGCTCTATGCTGCGTTTCCCGAATGTACTTTAGCGCTACGTGTGTCGTGAAATCTCCCTTAAGCTACCGAGCTGTTTCTCGAATGTACCTTAGGCCTACGTGTGTGTGTGTGTGTGTACATTGGGTACATCGATATCGGGAAATGCATGTCTCCGCAGCATTTTGACGCTACTCCGCTTAATAATAATATTAAGTGACTCCTCCTACTTTCCCGGCCCTCTTCACGGGTCTGTTGTGTAATAGAAACGCGTACCTAGCGGCCCGGTACGGGTAGGATAGGTATGCGTGCCGTACCGTCCGTTAGTGGAAAAGCGACATATGCTACTCTGCCTGTCTCAACTGCAACAGCAGAAAGGTCTTTTTCAAAACTGAAGCTGATAAAGACCAAACTTTGCAGCCTCTGCAAAGAGGAGAGGTTGTCCGACCTTCTCCTGCTGGCGATTGAAAAAGACATTCTGATTAACCGCAGTGAGGTCATCAGCATTCTTTGAGACATGACCCAAAGAAAGCTGCTGTTGTAAATATCATGGGGTCATTTAGTTCAGCAGCACAGATCTAGAAGAAAGACTGATTTATTGTTAATAGTTATTTATATAATTATTATTTATTGTTAATAGTTATTAAGCTACGGGTGTTAAGTTTGTACATTTTTGTCTATAGCATTAGTTATTATTAGCTATATTTGTTATTATGTGTATATGTGTTATATATGACACATATACACAGAAAAAAATATATATTAACAAAAAAATAATAATTATGGATCACTTATAAATGTTTAATAAGGCATAGATAGTTATCACTTTAGATTAGGTCACACAAAAGTCTTAACTAACAATTAGTAAATGCTTTACAATTAGCTTTAGTAAGCATTAGTTGCATCATTAGTAAGTGTTTATAAAATAGTTGTTAATACATCCGTTAAGCATTAGTGGATATCAAATATGTTGTTAATCATTTACCTAGACTTTGGAAAAGGTATGTCAATCATTTATTAACTATTTGCTAATGCTTTCTAAATGATCTCATGTACCCTTAACAATGTCTTTACCACTGGTTTGTAACTATTAAAATACTTCATGTAGG
The DNA here is from genome assembly GCA_900302345.1 of Melanonus zugmayeri. Classification (NCBI taxonomy): domain Eukaryota; kingdom Metazoa; phylum Chordata; class Actinopteri; order Gadiformes; family Melanonidae; genus Melanonus; species Melanonus zugmayeri. The sequence continues at coordinate 2,163 of OMKN01068754.1, forward strand.
TATGGTGAACAAGTCGTCTATAAAGTATGACAATGCAGTTATCAAACACCTTATAAATGTCCCTATTAATGAAAAATAAACAGAGGGGCAACTTCTACTTTCTGTCCACTGAGCCATTCAGGCATGGTTTCAAAGGCCTGTCATGAAATGTATTTGAGGCCAGCCATGGCAAAGGACCTCCTGATGGCATCGGAGGGACACTGAAGCGGTCAGCTGACCGGATTGTGCGCTTGGGGGAAGATGTTCCGGATGCCTTCTCTCTATTCCAAAAACTGAGTGGACTGGAATTGACAGTGGAGCTCTTCTTTGTCTGAAGATGAAGTTGAAGCAAAGACAGAGGTATAGATGCCCCCCACCCCTGCAAAAACATTCTGTCTGTCTCTCTCTCGCTCTAATGCACACATACACACACACAGACTGCTTTGTTGTCAGCTCTCAGCCTTTTGTGGCTCTCTGTACATTGATTGTTGTTGTGATTGGTAGAATATTTTGTTGTTATATATCATACTACTGTATATCATCTCTTCTCGCCTCAGGTCCCTGCTCTGACTCCTGTTAAGGGCACAATGTGCAGGGGCGGATCTAGAGAAATATTCATGGGGTGGCAAAGGGGTGGCATGTAGGTTTTAAGGGGTGGCAGCCAGAAATATATATCTTGATTTAATCGCAAACAATCGCATATATAAATATGTGCTCCTAAAATACTGTGTAGTAATGTTCATACCATGTGGACCAGCTCGACTGGAGATAACTGGTGGTAACTCAGGCACTCTCATTTCCCTTTTGCTGTCGGAGCACTGAATGTCTTCAATCTCGCTCAACTCTCCCCCGTCCACCTCACCTGTGTGTTGCTCAGCTTGTCTGTGGTGTTCTCTCTCTGCATCATCACTATGGTCTCCATGTGCCTGCCCATGATTTAGAGTGGCTTTACTACATTTTTCCATCATTAAGTCATTAATAAGTCAGTCAGTCAGACAGACAGACAAACAGTCAATCAGTAAGTCCTTAAGACGCCTGGCCGGCCCCTTTTCGGGTCCGGCAAAAACAGATGAGTCACATTCAGTGTTGGTTGTGTTACGGTTCCACCTCCACATTCCCTTCCTGTTTCCGTTTCGACGATCGCTGTTTTCATAAGAGATACTTGCTTTATGTTCGATCATGTTTTTTCCCGACTTGCCACTTCTCCGCTGCAGAAGCATCCTGGAGAGTCCCGGTCAGCTCACCTCCCGCTCGCTCGATCCAGGCTTCTTCCTTTTTGTTATTAAAACGCCCAGCGAGGCATTGTACCCTTCTCCCTGCCGTGCGTTTGCTTCCTCACAAACACGTAACAGAAGATCTAGCCAACATGGAAGCAGCCGGCTCTGCATCGCCTCCAGGGGAGACACCGCCTGCCGATCACCTGTGGAGTGCTATCCGGACCCAGGCAGGTGTTCTCGCCGACCACGCTTGCATACTCCGGGAGGCCTCGGGGGCCATGCGGTCTTCAACCGAGTGGCTCCAGACTCTGGAGGCTCGACACGATAACTACACGCTACAAATGCAGATCCTCACGTCCATGCTCCAGGGCTTATCGGAACAGATGACCACACTGGTCGCTCCCGCTGTTCCGTCCCCCGCCAACGCTTCGGTCCAAGCCCAACCTTTCGCTCCAAGCCCTGCCCCCCGAGCAGACCTGTGAGCCACACCTGGCTAGTCCCCAGGCCTTCGACGGTAATTTTTCTTTTTTTCGGGGTTTCATTATGCAGTGTGAGTTGATCTTCCACCACCAACCCAGTCAGTATCGCCCACCAGCCTGACCACTGGCGATGCGTTAAACTGACCAGCTCGGCCACGGGAATGTCCCCATTCGAGTGCTCCCTCGGCTACCAACCACCGCTCTTCTCCCTCCAGGAGGAGGAGTCCTCAGTCCCGTCCGTGCAGACGCATCTCCATCGGTGTCGCCGGGTGTGGAGAGCGGTGTGCTCGGCCCTGACTAAAGCCACCGACCACGCCCGTCGGGGAGCAAATCGACGTCGGATTCCAGCCCCGGTGTACCAGGTGGGTCAACGGGTATGGTTGTCCACGGCTGATCTTCCCCTGCAAGCTGTCGTCCAGATTCATCGGTCCATACGAGATCGACCGCGTCATCAACCCGGTCGCCGTCCGCCTGAAGCTTCCCATGTCTCTGCGGCGGGTCCATCCAGTGTTCCACGTGTCCAAAGTCAAACTGTACTCCATGAGTCCGCTCGTTCCCCCACTCCCGGTCCCGCCTATGCCTCAAATGGTCGATGGCCATCCCCAATGGACAGTTCGGCGGTTACTGAAGGTTCGACACCAGGGGCGTGGATTCCAGTACCTGGTGGACTGGGAGGGATACGGCCCTGAGGAGCGGAGCTGGGTATCCCGCCGGCTCATCATGGATCCTGGTCTTCTCTGGGACTTCTATCGTATGGATATATATTTTGATTGAACATGTTAGAATGGATATTCTAGCTCTGATGGTTATAACATTGTTATGTAGTTTCTGTTTGTTTTGTTGATTTCTTTATGATGTACTCAGAGCCACTACCGTTTATGTTACACTTTTATATTGGCTTGATATGCCAAAGGTTTTGATTGCATTTTACTTCAATAAAAACCCTTTCAGAATAACAAGGATCCTCGCCACCTCCTTATTAAATGTTTCAGTCCACCTTAAATGGCCGCAATAACATGAAAAAAAAGAAGCGAGCCCCCACCAGCGCGAGATAAAAAAGACATGAGATGAAATATCCGCCCACGAAGGGGACGGCAGAACCGCCATCCAATCCCAGCATCGAGACGCGCACCGTTGTGATTTTAGTTTGACGATATTCGCTTGCAAAACAAAATAGCTTGTTGAAAAAGGACAGTGAATTCTTCATCATGGATATAATTGTTTGTTCCGCCTGTCTGAAACAAACCAAAAAACAAACCTCTTAAACGAATCAATCAAATGTTTAGTGTTGTTGTGTCGGACACACGCCATACGTACAGAGTGGAGTTCTCAACTGCTTGATTCGTTATTATTCATTTGTTAATATAATTATAATACCAGTGTTGACTTGTCCCTCGAACGAATATGTCTGTCAAATTTGTCAAATCTGTCAAAATATAGCCTATAAAAATAATTGTGTGTGTTGTTGTGTCGGAGACACACATCGCCATACGCACAGAGGGGAGTTCTCAACTGCATGATTCGTTATTATTCGTTCTTTCACATCATCGTAATTAAAAAAGTGAACGTCATTGTTGCCATTATTATTATATCCTACCTTATGTCCTAACAATGTAGGTATTTCCTTGTGTATTTGAAGGAAGCGTGGCTATAGGTAGATGTCAATCAAGTGTGCCACAGACACTCTCACACAGTCCCAATCATAGCGCCGATCAACACATTTAAACAAATGTTTCTAATATTTCTCAATGTTTATTCCTAAAATTGTGGTATAAGCACAATAAGGCACTTCTCTTTTACGTCGTTGATATTTTTGGACTGATTGTCAGAGGCTTTTTTTATTTTAATTATTGGTGTCAGAGGCTTTTTAAACTGGGCTTTTTAAAATGTACAAAACACCATGGCAAATGTACAAGCTTTTTATTTTAGAATGATACCGTCATATTGTCCAGAAACAATCCCTTCTCATGTGTTTAAAGATTATGCACACAATGCCTAAAATTAAAAGCACACAAGCATTACTGGGAAATACTATTCAATTTGAATACAAAAATATTTGGCTTTCCCAAAATCGACAGGATGTCCAAAAAAACCCAAAGCAGCATGAGATTGATTTGGTACCAAGGTAAGCATGGGTGACTTTCTACTCAAAACTAAATAAAAACCAGTGGAGGGGAACAGGAAAGGACACGTAAAGAATGAACAATGGCAACTAAAATAATAATTACAAAAGATAGTGTTGTGTGTTATGGTATGAGTGCAAATGTACACAGACTTAATTTGTTGCCCATTTTAGTAACAATATCTGCACTTACTTTGTGTGTGGGTCTGTCTGTGTGCATGTACTACAAAAAGGAGGTAAGAGAATCAAGCCAAAGAAAAGCATGCATTTGTTTATTAAATTGTCAGAAATGTTACTTTAATTTAACATAATTTAATATCAGGGTACCCCTGATATTAAAATATTGTGCAAAATGTTGAGTGCAATTGTATTGGCTATTTGATTGATGGCTGTTGTTTGATTGACATAGCTGTTCTTGAGCAATGCCCAGAGATTCAAACCTACTACTTCATCTTTCAGTCTTAAAAGCACTACAGACCAGAGACTGCAGTTAGGAGGTCTTTCGCAAATTGAACGCAATGGTGACTGAAAGAATGTTGATATTCATCTCACGTGGTTTAACTTTAATCTGACCATTTCTGCACCCCATTCCAAAGAGGATAACCATTAACCATAACCATCACCTTAAAATAACCATTACCCGTGCCATTACCTTGGGAAGAACACGTGTTCTTCCCAGTTGTCCACACAGGGACAATCTTCCCTGTGTGGAATACAGATGATCCACTCTGCTGGAAAGCTAGGCCAATTCCCCACCTGTCTGCCATTTGGCCAATTGAAATCAACAAAGAGCGGCTGTGTACATGTGGGTCCGTTGCCTAGATTCTGTGGAGAATAAAAAAATATATTTGGTAAAGACGGGTGTGGTCGGCATCCACAGGAGATCCGGCCTTTATTTCACACATTTCATTATGTGGTTCATGTTTTGCATTCATTGAATGTGGCTGAAATGTTGTTAGATACACAAAGTACCGTGGGGGGGTGAAAGGGAAGTGACATCAACTGTGGTATCTGTTCTCCCTCCTCCTCCTCAAATTCCTCATATTCTTCTTTTGGGTAATTGGCTTTTGCCTGGCATGGAGATGGCCAATCTAAATGGAAATGTGGGAGTCCCTCCTCTTCCTTCACAGATGTGTAGGTGTGCAGGCATACTTTAAGGATCTCTAGCTCCGGTGGCAGAGCAAATTAATATTTTAAAGCGGGTGTGAGAGTTATTGAAATACACATTTAAAATAGCGCAAGGTGCATGACATCACACGCTGTCGCCATTAGTCCACAGAACACATTGAGTCATATCAGCATATTGTTACTGCACTGAGCCATACAATCTGATAGAACAAGGGATGATCCCTGATCACAAATCTTGGATCTTTTCTGTAGTAACAGTGGTTCAAGTTGCAACAAAAGCTAAGCGTACACTTGTTTTACATAACACAAGAATATACTTAGATTTTGAGCTGAAACAGGGGGTTCACTGACACTTTAAATTCTATGGTGAATCTTGACATCGACATTGACGGCATTTGCATCTCTCAACCTTTAAGTCGTTTGCATGAATAAATGAATCACAGGAAGTTCAGTCTGAACCCTTGTGATTTACAGCCTTCCCCAGGAAGATGTTGTGGACATTTACACCATGTTTACACAGCCGGTCTGGCTTTGAAGCTCTACATAATACTAGTATTCTGTTTAGAGGTATTGGAGACCCTTGGAAGTATGGAAAAAAAGACAAAAATAAGACATCAATGCAAGGCCATCGATACCCATCGATATATGTTGATTCTAGTCCATTTAAATTCCAATTCTAGTTGGATTTGAAATAGAAAAAAACATTCCACCAGCAGGTTGATTGCTCGTCGGTGCAAACAGTGCACAGATCAATCACAGCACAGCATTGATTCATTTTAATGTAGAAAAAAAGGATATGACATTTACCCCTCGGTCCCCATCTGCAGGCCCGCTGAGCCTCCACAGACTCATGACTTGAAATAAACTGTGGTTTGCCTCGTCATCAACGCATGAATATAAAGTCCTTCCCAGCCTATTCTCTGCAAAGTCCCTCGATGTGTTCTTATCACCCTTGTAAAAAAAACATCCTGCTCTTCTGACCAAAGAAAAGGACTGAATTAAGAAAATACTGCAATGTCTGCACCGAATGACTGCATTGATATGAAAACAATATCAACAACTATATAACAAATATGGGGACAATATGAGGACAATTATATGTTTTAACTCTGAAATCGAAACCCCACAAAACTACAATATGGGCCTGATTTACTAAGATCCCAAATAAAGAGACTAAATTGCGTGTTCATTGCAACATATTGCATGTTTGGTTGGTGTATGTTTTGCAGGTGATCAACTAAGAATAATTGCGTTAATGACAACAGGTGCAAACAGCAGTATTTAAATTAGGGTTTTGCATGTTTTAGTGGTTTGAGTGGAGAGTTTGGACGGAAAGCAGAAAGGGACCGCAAGCGCAAAATGCGCAAGAGCTATGTCTGAATTATTTTTACTTCTGTCATTCCAAAAATATTAACATGAGTGACAAAAACCCTTTCTCTACGTATTCTTTCATTGTGTCTATGTCTCCTCCTATGTCTCCTCCTATGTCTCCTCCTCCACAATAACAGCAGCCATTTGTGCGCAATGCTGGGGTGATTAACCCCTTCCTTTCAAACGTATTAAATACAGACGCAGTCACAAGCACCGAAATTACTTTCAGGCTTGGTAAATCCCATTGCGTGGCTGAGTTAACATTTTCTCCTCCCAGTATTTTGCGCACTAGGGCAGAAACGCCCCATATTGCATTAATTAAGACAAACCTACTAAATGGACGTTGCGTGTGGTCTTGCGCATTTGAAAGACGCAATCCTCAGCGCGCACCTTTAGTAGATCAGCTTGCACATTTGTTTGCCGGTGATATCAAGTTTCCACATGTTTTTGCATGTGCAAACCTTTAGTAAATCAGGCCCTAAGTGTATAGATACATTCAATATATGTTCTGTATGTATAGGTCATTCTAATTTTAATAAGAAGTAGTGCTGCAGCGATTGGTCAATTCATCAATTGGCCGATAGACAGATGGGCTAATTGACCAACAGATAATGAATTGATCATAATCTTTACATTGAAATATTGATCCGTCAAGTAAGAATACCATTTGCTGTATGCCATATTTGATTGATTTTCTCTGATTTGGTTTATGACATTTTAAAAGGTTATAATTGAATAAATCATAATCGATGGATTAATCGACTCTGAAAATACAGAAATTGTGTGGAGAAAGTTATCAAAAAAGTGGTGCTCATGTTTAATTTATAACAACTGTGGCACGAGGTAAAAGTACATCTTCCATCATGCAATGCCACTTTCATCATCCCACTTGTCACGTTTATAGATTTACCTCTACCACATGTAGCTACCGCTACATGTAGTGAGGAAGACAATATCTTCCAACACAATGAGCAGTTTGCATGAGGCCATGTTTCCAGTCCGAGTAACCATAATCATTTTCCCTTTCAACACATGCATAGCTGTATGTGTCACCCAAAGCCAGCATCCGTGAATATTTCCTAGATTACTTCCTGCTTGTTGTTAGCAATTCATAAATTAATATATTCGTATTATTCAGACCTGAGGGGCTTCCAAATGATAGATGTATCCCAATAATTTCCCACTGGAGTCTTCGGTATCCAATTGCCAATTCTATTAGTTCCGTTCTTGCATCACACCTGTCTATATCAATCCAGGTTTATTGACAGAACGGTTGGATTTTGTGTATGAGGTTGAATACCTCTATTGAAACACAGACTTGGTATAGTCTATATATTCCATCTCTGTTCAATTGCTTGTGTGTTTTCCGATTATTAAGTGAGAGATACTATGCACTACACATAGCAAGTGTCCACAATTTCTTGGCTAGTTGGAAATGGGACGCATGGAAAGCATCAAGGACAACTTCTGACACAGTAGGCCTACTCGCAGTAGCAGCAATGACCCTGGGAAGGACATCAGCAAGCCTGGCTCTGTGATGTGAAACGATGTGCACTCTTTTTTTCAAACCACTGTTTTAATTCTCACAGTTCTGACGCCTAAAAAAAATGATTTCAATGTTGTTACAGACTCTTGGAATAGTGTTTTTCCAATGGTCAGGTAAGATGGTGGAATCATTCATTCTCTTGGTCTGGAAATCCTCATGTCTTTAGTGTTGCTTAAGACTACCCTCAGGCCATACGGCTGGCGGTTTTAGGGCTGATGCTTTACAAACTTATGGCACTCGGCCCCTTTGTGCCAAGCACTATGGATCTTGGCTAGCCATGCACAATGGTTTGATATATAAGCACACTGTAATGGGATTTAAAACCCATTAATTACGGCTGTTGCTGATGTTGATAAATAGTGATGCTGGGGCATGGTGGGATATGACTATATTCTCAAGAGAACCTGTGTGTGTGTGTGTGATATGACATCCAGTATGCTTGATTTAGCTTCAGCCCTGAGGTGGAGGATCATGTTAGCCTAGTGCTCCCACGCCGCACCAACATCAGTAGTTTGTGGGTTGGAGCGACAAAGACACACGTCATCCCGGTATAATTTTCACAGATTGTAAACAATGGTGGAAGGCCCGCATTTTTCATTCTGATCCCTTCCCAAGTTATGCTATTCTATTCATCAGACAGTGTTATTGTACAATTTGATAGCGATTACAGTTAATTTGCAGTTGTATCACGATTCAGATTATTTTTCAACCCAAGTGGGTTGATTATCCGGTGCCCGCAACAAGATTAAGAGGGTTTTTTTCATTCGTTTTTAAGGAGGTCGGGAGCGATTGTTTTTCTTTTAAAACTGAACACCATAAAGGACCACAATGGAAACGCAGAGATGAGAGAACATTCATCTTGTGAGGAACATCAAATGGATGTGGTCACCATCCATTACTACGCCAACACTGTATTTTATGTGGCTTGGTGGTGAATGGAGTGCAGGACATTGGGTTCTGCTAATGGAGTTGTTGGAAGCCTGCTGTGCTGTAAATCCCGCAGCAAAATATGTGGTTGGAAAGCGCCACAAAAAGTGATATAGGGGTACATTTTTATGTCTTTCGATGAAGGATTTTCATAACATTGATACCTTTTCAAGGTACTTTTGATGGATACATACATACATAAACATATATATATCTCTCTCTCTATATATATATATATATATTAGCGCTATATAAATAAAATTGTGAGAGTGTGGGTGGCTGGTTTAAGCAGCCTCACCTGGCCGAGTTAGACTCGGGGGCTGGGTGAGGCTGCACGCCTGTGGGCCAATCTGTAATCAGGCCCACAGGCTTAAACCAGCCACCCTTACAGACACTCGAGGCTGAGCCCTGTCCGGACATTCTACCATCTGCTCATTCATTTCAACCTTCATCTGAACAATAAACCGGTTCCAACATCGCCCTGAGTCCTGTCGTCGGGGAGAGGCCCCTGTAGCCACCATTTTGGACCTAAAATGGTGGCTGTGACCAAGGAATACGTCACACTGGCACCCAACGTGGGGCCTCTCCCAGGGAAACGACGGCAGGACTACCCCCAACACCAGCCCTCTCCCTGATGGCAGCGACGGTCGACGGTGGGGACCCGGGAGCACCAGCGCGGCCACCGCCACAGGCAACCGCCGTAGCCTGCATCCCGGGAGCGACCACCGCGGCCCA